>CAUYLG010014173.1:0-38666 GCA_963573385.1 Cacajao melanocephalus | reverse complement strand
AATTAAAAAAAAAAGAAAAAGAAAAAAAGAATCTCTTTTCCCCTATAATTTGCTTTTAAAGGCAGTTTAGCATAGCGGTTAAGAGAGCGGACACTATAGTCAGACTGATCAAGTTCATATCACACTATGTATTGGATGTGTGACCTTTCAAAAATTGCTTAACTTTGCTGTACTTTAATTTTCTTATGTAATAGATACAGAATCTAAAAATAGTACACACCTCATAAAGATATTAATAGGATTACATGGATAAATGAGTAAAGTTGCTTAAAACTCTTAAAGAGTATGCCATGTTAGATAGTACTTTATTTTTTAGATGGGGATCTCTATATGCCTATATCTATTTTTTTGTCTATATTCATTTTAGTTAAAAAATTAGATTTTTTTTGAGATGGAGTCTCGCTCTGTCGTTGAGGCTGGAGTTTAGTTGCACAATCCCAGCTCACTGCAACCTCTGCCTCCTGGGTTCAAGCGAGTCTCCTGCCTCAGCCTCCCTAGTAGCTGGGATTACAGGTGCGTGCCACCACATTAATTTTTAGGTTTTTTTTTTTTTGTATATTTAGTAGAGGTGGGGTTTCACCATGTTGGTCAGGCTGTTCTCAAACCCTTGGCTTCAAGTGATCTACCCGTCTCGGCCTCCCAAAGTGCTGGGATTACAGGCTTGAGCCACTGCACCTGGCCTAGATTAATTCTCCCCAACGTTAAACATATTTGAATAAATGATAAAAAGCAAAATTCCACTCTATTGAAAATCTTAGCAAAAGAATATCCAAACTGGTAGCTTTTGAAGGCAGGAAAACCTCATGCCTTTGCAGAGACATAGTTGGCCTTGTGGCTTTAGCAAAAATGATATGCTAATGAAGAATGCAAAGGGAACAGCTGTAGGGGAAACAAAGGTATAATGCAGCAGAAATTGAAGACTCGAGGCCTTCCATTTTGTAAATATTTGGATTCGTAGAAATTTGTTAATTGAGGCAATTGATTTTCACCTGAAAATAGTAGCAATATCTAATTCATTAAATCCTGAAATAACATCCTTTGGGCCAAATGGGGTCATTCCATTCTTAACCTCTTAGTGATATATTAACAGTTGGAAAGCATTTGGACGCATATCTTAAAAAGTGCCTTATTAACAGGAATACATGGCAGAAAAAAAATTAAAAAAAATGCACAAACTGACACTTGCACTGAGAGGGGGGAAATGCCTCCATGGCCTGCAGCCCCTGTCCTCCTCTTCAGTAGTATTTTAAGGTCTGTGTTTAATATTGCCAAGCCTACTTGAGTGATAAATGTAACTGTATAAAAATTACTTATTACAAGCTGTCATGTTGCCTCTCTCACATCGGCTGGGCTGGAGGCATTGTACATAAAACTTGAATCTCTACCTTGACAGCGTCAGCCACACTGGCTTTAAAGTAAAATGCTTTCAGTCATGAATACAAAACATAATTTACCTTTTCATAATACTTCAGTTTGAAACACGTTGGAAAGCTCGTGTTACTGTCAGACCGGTACCTGAGCCGAGTAGGGAACCCGTGAATTCCAAGCTGTCACCTGAAACCTACGGCTGCTTCCCTGCAGTCCTTTGAAGCAAACTTAAGCTGTTAAATTGTGGGGCCTCTAATTTTTAAAGTCGTATTTATGCGTAATTCCTTTTTGCAACTTTGCAGTGACAACATGTTGTCAACGTGGATTAGTTCATTTTCTAAATTGGTATTTGTATTGAAATTCCTGATTGAATGAATTTTTTCTCCTCTTGAAGCTCTTAGGTCCCTTCTAGCAACTATTCGTTCAAGAGGTCAGGAAGCTTTCACTGATAGATGTATATTTTCAAAAAACAAATCCCTTAGCCATTTGCAAACACAGTCAAGTCTGCTGTGAGCTCTCTCAAACCAACAAAACCTTTCAAACCAGTAACCCAGTCAGCGAGTGAGTCACCACCAGTCGGGGACCTGTGAGTTAGTTTCGAACTTCTGCTTAATCGTGCCTCTGACTACAACCTGTGGATGTCAGCCAGATGGAAATTGAATGTGAAGGTTCCAAGGAGCCTCTCCGCAGCACAGCTGATTCATTGTGACTGTTTTTATGGCTGCTCGTGATGCGTACAGTATGTGAGCATCCATCTGCGGGGGTGTCTGCCCACCAGCCTCCATGCCAGGTCGGCAGACCTGGCTCCCACCCGAATGCAATGGGGATGGAGCTGCAGATGCCTCCCGTTAGCCCAATTCCTTTTGACAATGTTCACATTCAGTTAGGGCCCAAAGTGCTTGTACTTGTCAGTTGGGATAAATGATGAAGAAAATAGTTCCCCTGCGGTAAGTGAAACAGAATGGCCAAAGGAGAGACTTTCCTGTACCGATCCTCTCCGCTGTACGCCTAAGAACCCATCCTTATAAAATAGCTCCTGCAAAATTTTCTACTTTTCCTTCACTTTGCCAGATACGACTGTTGTAGAAAAGACAGCTGACCTGCAGGGGCATTCAATATTGTGGGATGTTCTCTTTTTGAAATTTTAGGGCAAGTGAAATTGATTCTGAAGGAGAACTAGCAGGGCAGGGAAAGTATTGCTGCTTCCGCAAAGACAACTCCCTCAGAAATGTTGGATTTTGATTTCATAGTTTGCCTGTTTGTGTCTAAATAACACCTTCCCCTAAGGAATTTAAAGCATTATACAAACACTACTTTTCATGTTTATAAAGGCTCCATTGGTAAATGTAATATTTTTACCAGCAGTTTGAAGATTTCTCAAAATGTAGCTCCAGGTTCTCTTGTCCAGCTCTTTTTCTCAGGCACATGATCCCCCCCTTCCCCCAGAGGTACTTGTCTTGGGCAGATGTACTCCATTCCTTACTTCATAGCTTTCCAGTGCCATCATTACACCCCAGATTGCCAATTACTCACCTCCTCTTTCTTCTTTATTGCTGCCTTCTCTGATTGATGGAAACACATTTTCCTTTATTATACCAAGTTATGTAAAGCCCATAGTGTAAATCCTAAGTTAAAAAGGTGAAGTCTCTCCTCTCTGGGGTTTTCCTCTTGTTCCACATTCTCCCTCAGCTCTAAGACCCTTGCAATGGACACCTGAAACAAAATGTTATGTGATGTCATGCCACATCATTCTCATCATATCCCCATTTCAACAAATATTTATTGATTGATAGATTTTTGCCAGTGGACTTTTTCTCCTGCTGTATTATTTATTCTCCGTACATTAATATAGATTCTCCTGGGAAGTATGTTCTTCCAAACATACAGAACTTTTAGATAGTGCCCATTTGAACTTCGAAGCATATCAACTTGTGCTGGGTCTAGACAATGTGTTTTTATGTGGGATTTTGATGGGTCCTAATTGGATATGAGTGTGTGCTAAAATAATGTTTGAGAATTTTCAGATATTATTTTTAAAGTGTCTAAAGTTAAAATGGACCCTTACTGGGTTCTGGGTTAAAACTCCCGTATGAGACGACTTAGATCAGTGGTCATCAGATCTGCTTTCTTATGTCTTACTGCACACATGTGGAAACGTATTCGTTTGTGCATTTGTAAGTGTTCTATTAATTTCTTCCAAATTTACAATGGCATTGTGGTAATACTGTAGCATACTATTTTGGAGATCACTTCTGATTGCCACTGTTCATACACATGCCTCTGAATCAGGTAAGCTGATTATATCAAGTACAAATTAAATTTTTTCATACATTTAATACATTTAAATCATTGGAATGTGTATAGATATGCAAATTATCACAGCATAAAGCTCCATGTCAATAGTCAGCTGACATAGAGGGAGCATCTATTTGTTAAACAAAAATTAATTTGGAATCTACTTGTGGAACAAAAGGCAGACCCCAGAGAGAAGAGACTTCATCTTTTTAACTTAGGATTTACACTGTGTGCCTCACATAACTTGGTACGATAAAGGAAAATGTGTGTCCATCAGTCAGAGAAGGCAGCAATGAAGAAGAAAGAGGAGGTGAATAATTGGTCAGCTGGGTGTAAAGATGGCACTGGAAAGCTATGAAAGTTATGGATTTAATATATATCTTCCTTCCTAGTTTCCAAAGAGAATAAAGAATGGTAGATAGTGGTAAGATAAGCATATATTATTTACTCCGGAGATGAACAATATCTTAATAAGTTCTATAGAAGCTCAATGAAATGAGAGATGACTGGGTCTGTGAAAAGGTAAAATGTGAATACAAGTTGCAAAAAGTAGGGAGGAAAGGAGAAGAGAGGCAGAAGATGTAATATTTGCTGTTGGGGGGCCAGTTTGATTGGACAGAAAAGTTGGGCTGGGTAAAATGGGAGATAACTGGTTTTTGAAGATGTATGACCATAGAAAATACTCTGAGGAAGCTGGATTTGTCCTGGAAACCATGATAAACCAAAGAGCCATTTGTCCTGATAAAAGCCTCTTTTGTTTGTTTATTTGGGGGGGGGTGTGCAGGGGAAGAGAATTAAAATTTGTTGATTACCCATATATGTTAAGTATGGTTTTAAGTTGATATAGTTTGGATGTTTGTCCCCTCAAAATCTCATGTTGAAATGTAATCCCCAATGTTGGAGATGGGGCCTGGTGGAAGGTGTTTGAGCACTGGGGGCAGATCTCTCATGAATGCCTTGGTGCCCTCCCGGGGATAATGAGTGAGTTCTGGCTCTATTAATTCACACAAGAACTAGTTGTTTGTTTGTTCATTTTTTATTTTAAAAAATATTTTAACTTTTATTTTAGAGTCTAGGGCACATGTGCAGGTTTGCTATAGGGGTGAACTTGTGACTCAGGGGGTTGGTGTATAAATTCTTTTATCACCCAAGTACCAAGCATAGTATCTGAGTTTTCCTTTTCTGAACCTCTCTTCTTCTACCCTCCTCCCTCAAGTAGGCCCCAGTGCCTATTGTTCGCCTCTTTCTGTCCCTGTGTTCTCATTATTTAGAGAGTTGATTGTTTAAAAGAGCCTGGCACATCCTCTCTTCTCTGTTGCTTCCTCTCTCCTCATGTTACACACCTGCTCCCCCTTCACTCTCCCCCCAGATTTTAATCTTCCTGGGGCCCTCACCAGAAGCAGATGCCAGCTCTATACCTCTCATACAGTCTGCAGAACTGTGAGCCAAAATAACATTTTTTTCTTTAAAATTACCTTGTCTTGAGACTTTTTTTTATAACAATGCAAAATGGACTAATACGTAAGTGTGTTATATATATTATCTCATTAATTCTCATAATGATGCATATGAAGGACTTATAATCATTCCAGTCTTTATGTAAATGTTGAGGCTGTAAGACTCATATTCCTTCTCTAAAACCATTCAGCAAGTAAGTTCTAGAACCAGCAGCCTAATCATTGACTAGTTGGGACCAGTGTCCAAGGTCTTTGGGGAAACCTTATGGAAAGAATGTGTGACTCATTGTTTAAATATTATGGCTCACTAATTTGTACAACATTTCAGTTAGAACATACAGGCAGATATTTCATTTAACTAATAACTTAGTATGAGACACGTAGCATCTGTTTGCCAGTATTAACATAGCTGTGGCTCATTAAGGTCAAGGAAAAGAAGGATGGCTCTTTAAATGGTTCCAAATAGTTTTTAATTTGGACTCTCACCTCTTGACATTAAATGCTTTTAAATTTTTTCATTTAGTACTTTATTATCACTCTAGTTATTAGGAAACATTCAGGACAGACAGACTGATATTCAAGTATTGTTATACAGATGACTTTCTTTCTGTCATAGTTGGGCACCATGGCAGCTTGGAGAATATGCCTGACAGACCTCCTAGCAGAAGGCAGTAATTGACTAATAACTGCCGAAGCTGAATTTTAAATTTCACTGCCATATTTGCTGTGAGGCCTCACCTTGCACAGGCTACTCCCTGCCAGAGACTGAGTGCTGCATGGTGTTAAGGTTTCAGGAAGACACTGGGATTTCTTTGCCAAAGAACTCTGCCTGAATCACTTGCCTACGGGTACTGGGTCTAGGTTGCTTCCATCCAGCCATCTCTGGTGCTCTTCCTCTCAAGTTCTGATGGCTTCCCTGACCCTTTCCAACTCTTTCCCCATTTCCTTTTGCAAGTGTATTTTCTTTAATAAAATTCTTGCATGTTTAATCAACTACTCATTTTCTCAGACATCTAAAATGGGGGGAATACAAATAAAATTAACAAATAAAAATACAACATTGATAAGTTGATTAGAATAAAGTTCTCATAAGAATATCTTAGAAGATATTTAAGAGTAAAGTTTTTTCTTGGTTTGTACATGGATCACATATTTTTGAAAAATAATATAGCACTAAAAAATTCAAAAAGTCTACAATTTCATAATCATAACACTTATTTTCATTTTTGCATATAACTTATTAACCCTTGACTCCATATATGTGTATTTTATGTAATCATCACTAATGTATGCTTTCCACTTTATTGCTTGTTTTTCACTTAATATATTTTCCACATATCCACATAGTTTGAATAGCTTTTTAATGGCTTTTTGATATCACAATGGTTCAAAATTCATCATATTACTTTCCTATCATGAACTTTTACATTATTTCCACTTCCTTTGTGTTATTATAAATATTATGCTATTCTCATTCTTAAAACATTTTGGTTATGTTGAAACTTTTCCAGAGTGTAGATTCCTGAGAAGGAGTTTACAGAACGAAGGGAGATGATAATCTTTATGTCACTTGCCATATTTGGCTGTTTTCTTTTCCAAAACTGTGGCACAATGTCACCAACAGAAAATGTGAATAACAAATTCAGCTTCACCTCACCAACACTGAGTGTTCGGCATTATATGAGGTTTTCTTACCTGTTAACATTTTTTAAAATGCTATAAGGCTTCTTTAGCTTGTGATTAGTTATTAACAAAGATGGATATTTTCAATTGATGTATATTCTAAAGTAAAAAGAAAAACATATGTCTAATTAAATCAAAAGCACTTAAAATAGCTTTCAATATCAGTATATTGATTCAGTTGTTAATAAAGTAGGAATACATATTTTTTCCCTTTCATTGTAGGAATATTTGCTTTCTGGTTTTAAAGAAGTATTTTGTCTCCTCAAAGTCAAGTAGCTATTCCTTTTTAATTTCATAACACCATGACAAAGCAACAGGTACATTCTGTAACAGCAGGTAGCATGCATAAACATTGTAGATAACTTTAGCATTGTTTGTTTATCATCTTTTTACCCTAGGAAAACAATAACAGAAATCAGAAAGTCACTTAGAGGTTATATAACAGAATATCATTCTCCTCCATGCATATTTGCATTTCCGGGACCAAATAGGAACATATTAGCAGGGTAGCTCCCTTTGAAGACAGAGCAGGCAAGACTGAGAATTCCAAGTGGGCATTTGAGCCTCATTCACTGAGGCACATACTGCCTTCTTTCAGAGAGCTGTTGGCTCATTTGTTCTGGCAACTGAAAGGTAATTTTCACCTTTTCTGTTGATAGTGAAAAAGTACTGGAGAAGAATGAAGGAAGGCAAAGCTTTGAGTTGTTCTTTATGAAAATTCTACCAGGGAATTTCTTGGAATTTCTTTTTTTTTTTTTTAATAAAATTAATCCCGCAACTAGAACTACTTCTAAAATAAGTTTTCTAAAACTACTTACTGTTTTGCCACATCAACTAAAATATGCCTTCCCAAAGTCATATAATCACTGAAATGTTTCCTTATGACAGAATTTATTGCTCCTTCCTCTATTCTCCAAAAGCATTTTGCATAAACTTTATTTATTTCATGCCACCTTATTGTATGTATTGTTTAATTTTTGCATGCTTCATTCTCCCTTTTAGAATGAAAGCTCTTAGTAGGAAAGCCTCGGTTGTTATTTCATTCCACGAAATGTCTAATAAACTAACATTCAGAGGATGCATCACAAATGGCAGGAGTAGCATTTTACATGGTTTACGTCATTTAATCCTTACAACAACTCCATTAAATGGTTACTATTCTCTCCAGTTTACTGATGAGGAAGTTAAGACTTGAGAAGGTTAAGTAACTTGCCCAGGGATACACAGTTATTTCGTGGCACAGCTGGAATGCAAATCGGATCTGTCTGACTCTGAGCTTAAATTCTTTATTGCGACAGACCATCGTATTACCTTCTCTTTTCAAGCCCAGGGAAAATTTTGGCCCATGTATTTGAGACTTTTTCAAATGTCTGAATTATCAGGCCTTATAGGGAATGAAGCTTAGTATTCTGCTTCTCTCACTCTATAGAAATGGAAGGTTTTTATGGGTGGATGCCAATTCCAATGACCACTTTTTAATGCTCATCTTACTAAGGTAGGATCATATTGTAGAAAAAACATGACTTTAGAGTTAGTCTAACCTGGTCTTTAATACCCATTCCATAATTTTATAGCTGTGTCATTTTGATAAACTACGTTACTTAGTGGAACCTCAGTGTTTTCATGTGAAACATAAGCATATAATACCAACCCTAGCGCTTTTATGAAAATCAAATAAGATAATTTCAGATTGTAAGTCTATGAGTGTGACAGTGTATTTATTTTTCACTTTCATATGTCCTGTGATGTAGCCAGTATCTCACATAGTACTGTGGACATAGCTAGTCCTCAGTAAATATCAGCCGAATAAATGAATTAACTTACATAGCATCTTACATATAGAAGATGCTCAATTTCAGGCCAAGTGAAGTGGCTCACACCTCTAATCACAGCACTTTGGGAGGCCGAGGCAGGTGGATGTGGATCACGAGGTCAGGAGTTTGAGACCAGCCTGGGCAACATGGTGAAGCCCCATCTCCACTAAAGATACAAAAAATTAGCTGGATGTGGTGGTGCATGCCTGTAATCCCAGCTACTTGGGAGGTTGAGGCAGGAGAATAGCTTGAAGCCGGGAGGCGGAGGTTGCAGTGAGCTGAGATTGCACCATTGCACTCTAGCCTGGATGACAGGGAGAGATCTCCTACTCAAAAAAAAAGAAGATGCTCATTTTCTGCTAGTGTTTGTCCATCGAAATTTTTTGCAATCACCGTTGTTTAACATTGCCCCCTTGGAACTCTGTTTTCTTGCCTTTTGGGGCAGCATTTTTTCTTTAAAACTTCTATAACGCTTTGTGTTCATTGTTCCCTAAGTGTTAATATTCTCATGAAGTACATCTTTGACTCTCATCTATTTTTCATCCTAACCTGCATTGCCAGTTAAATGTGAGAAGTGAAGGTGAGAACTCAAGAAGGGTTCTTAGCTTCCAGTCCTGTTGTCTGGGTGTACAGGGGCTGGTGCTGGCAGTCACAGACAGAGGGATTTCAGTTATATGCAGGGTATGAGTTGTGCAACTATTAAAGTAGGCTATGCATAGTGTGAACAGAGCCTGGACAGAGGTGCTTAAAATGTATATATTCAAAAGGGAGTGGTAGGTAGAGCAGAAATTTAGAAGAACCAACAAGATTTGGTATTTAATTAGGTTAGAAGTTGGAAGGTAAGGAAAAGAGAAGACTGAAGTTTTTAGGTAGGATAACCAGAGAAATGAGGTATGTACAGAGAAACAGAAAAATTGTAAGTTCTTAATTTTTGGAAAATGTTAATGAAATTCTATTTTTTATGTGTGAAATTACAAGAGTAATTACAAAATGTTATTATTGTACAGAGCAGAAATACAATTACAGTTGGCCCTCTGTATCCGCAGATTCTGCACTCTCAAATTCAACTAACTACAGATTGAAAAATACAGTACCCTAATAATACCAACCCTAGCGCTTTTATGAAAATCAAATAATTTTAGATTGTAAGTCTATGAGTGTGACAGTGTATTTATTTTTCACTTTCATATGTCCTGTGATGTAGCCAGTATCTCACATAGTACTGTGGACAGTGCTATGGATATGGATATGGATATGGATATGGATATGGATATGGAACCCATGGATAAGGAAGGCTGAGAGTTTGTATCCACAGGTGCCACAGGGCTGACTGTGGGACTTGAACATAGGAAGATTTGATATCTATGGGGTTCCTGGAACCGATCCCCTATTGATCCCTAGGGGTGGCTGTATTCATATATGGGCTGCTGAGATGTTTTCTTCTAACTAAATGCACCTCAAATACCTTGTTTTTGCTTTTCATATCTAGTTTTAAAATCTTAGTGTAACTATTCAATATTGTCAGTTATTGCTTCTATTGCCAGATTCTGTCAATGAATTTTTTCATATTAGATATTTTTTTAAATTTTTATTTATTTATTTTTGACACAAGATATTGCTCTGTTGCCCAGGGTGGAGTACGGTGGCTTGATCATGGCCCACTGCAACCACAAACTCCCAGGCTCAAGTAATCCTCCCGCCTTAGCCTCCCGAGTAGCTGGGACCACAGGGGCACATCACCATGCCTGGGTAATTTTTTTGATTTTTTTTGTAGAAACAAAGTCTCACTATGTTACCCAGGCTGGTCTCAAACTCCTGGGCTCAAGTAATCCCCTGCTTTGACTTTCTGAAGTGCTGGGATTACAAGTGTGATGCACCGCATTTCTATTATTTATTGAGTGGATTACTATGGATTACTATGTACTGGGCATTATGCTGAATGTTTTCATGCATTAAGTCAGAGAATCTCTATGTCATAGATGGCTGTGTTTGTCATGTATTGCTTTGTAACCAGTTTTCAGTAAGACTTTTTTCTGCTTTCATCTGCTCTATCCACAAAGTCCAAAATTCTACAAAATGTGTTCAAAACATGTTAAGTGTTACTAACACTTAACTAACACTGTCTGGTTCTAAAACCAAAGGTGTCTGTTAAAAAAGCACCACTATTTCATTACCAGAATCTGTATTAGTGATCTATTGCTGTATAAAAAATTACCCAATGGCTTAGTGGTTAAAAACTGGCACACATTTGTCTCAGAACTTCTTATTATCAGGAATTCAGGGGTAGCTTAGCTGGGTCATTTTAACACAAGGTCTCTCACAAAGCTGCAATTAACATTTTAACTAAAATGCAGTCATCTCAAGTCTACATTGGGAGGATTCACTTTTTTCTTTTTCTTTTTGGAGATGGAGTCTTGCTCTGTTGCCTAGGCTGGAGTGCAGTGGCACAATCTTGGCTCACTGCAACTTCCACCTCCAGGGTTCTAGTGTTTCTCCTGCCTCAGCATCCAGAGTAGCTGGGACTACAATTATGAGCCACCATGACTGGCTAATTTTTCTATTTTTAAGTAGAGATGGGGTTTCACCATGTTGGCTAGGCTAGTCTCAAACTCCTGACCTCAAGTGAATGTGGGTCCACTTTCAAGCTCACTCACACAGCTGTTGGTAGGACTCCAAAGATCCACTTCTAAGCTCTCTCACTTGGTTGTTGACAGGACTCATGTCCTTGTTGCTTATTGGCTGGAGACATCTGTTCCTTGCCACACTGGCCTCTCCACGAAGCTGCTCACAACACATGCAGCTTGCTTCTCCTGGAATAAGGTTTCTTATAGAAAAAGAATGGCCATTATAACATAATCTCAGAGGTGACATCTCACTGCTTCTGATGTATTCTATTTGTTGAAAGTGAATAATTAAATCCAGCTTACATTCAATGGGATGGGGACTCCACGAGGACATGAATACTAATGAAGCAGGAATTATTGTAGACCATTTTCCAGGCTGTCTACTACCATGAGAAAACTGAAACACACACAGAGAAGGAAATTTTGGCTGAATTACACAAAAGGTGGGTCTGACTCTAGAGTCTCAGTTTTTGGTGGCTACATTATACCGTTATCATAAATACATTGTGTGCTAAGAAATCAGATAGCCTGTTTGTTAGAGAAATACAAAAATACTATTTGTAGCTCCCTTTGAAGACTTATGAAGGTAAGCATGTAAGTTTAAGTTTTTTTTCTTTGTTTTATATAAGGTTATTGCAGAGACATACAGAAAATTTTTTGTTATTGTTGATCTTGTTGTTGTTTATTTTAGCTAACATTTGAGTTGGGTTTCAAGTGTTAAACTTCCAGATAACTGTGATGTTTTATAACTATAGTTATAAAACAAAGAATAAAAAACATGGAACCAACATTCCTGTTTATTCGCTTTAAGATTCTGAGTACAGTAAGAAAAAGGATATGGCTCCACAAAAATACCCTAGAAGGGACAAAGAAAGATCTAAGAAAATCTCAATATGAAATCCAAACAAACATTAAAGCCTGAGTTGAGTTAAATGTATGAGAGGGAGGAGGAAAATTGTGCAAACTAATGTATATTAATGCTTACCTTTAACTTTCCAATCAAGTACATATATTGTGATAGCAAATGGTACATGATTGATGAAATTAAATGTGTTTAATTCCTTTAGAAAGCTTTGCTTACTATTCAGCAATCAGATTATGTTCATGTAAATGGTCTGGTCAGCTTACATGATGAAAAGCTCATCTGCTACAACCTAGTTAGGAGGACTTGAACAGTAGTTAATGAACAAATACCATATCACTGTGTCCCTGGAGTTTTGCTGTACAAGACAAACGATGCTTTTTCAAGCGGAAGTTGAGACTGTAATTTCTCCAATGTATAACAGATATTTGCAACTACTTAGCAATTAAGGAGCCTGAAGTGATTTTAAAATACTTTCAAGTTTTCAAGATGGCATTTAGACTCATTTCTTTTGTCATTGTCACCTCTGCTCTATGGGACACCCACACTACGAGAGACTCAGTGGAAAAAGAAAATTCTGTGGAATAAGTCTGTGAATAAATGAACTTGTGAAAAGAAGAGCAATCTATTAAGCATAGACTTGAGCCAACAGATGTAAGAGAATGAATTTGAACTACTGTGGTTGTGACCACACAATGTCTCTCAAATGAGCCTCCCAGGGAAGTGGGCATTAAGTGGGAAACCTTTATCTAAGATCTGCTGCAAGGAGGTGAGCTTGCCTCTCCATGCCGCATGCCTTGTCTGCTCTTATCTTATTGTTCTTGCTGTGGGATTTATACCACGCAAACCATACCCTGATCATGAGAAAGGAAGAAAAGCAATTCCATCTCCCTCCCTCTGTATTTCTTCTTTGATGCCAACAGTCAGGTTTGGGTATGCTGTGCTTTGCCTTCTTTATCCTAATGGCAGCCTTGAATAGTTAAAATTGCATGTAACTTTCTCCTTAGTTTCAGGGAGAGATACTAATGCATGACTGAGAGACATAAGAACATAAACAATGAAATATTGTAAGATGTGATCAATGCTATGCAGACGTATAACATGCTACGGAGGTGAACAGAAAGTAATGACTCCAAATGGAACAATGTGCTGGACATTCACACGTTGCCCCTTTCAGATTCACTCTTCATCCTCGCCTTCACTACCCCTCCATCTTGCTTTGTGCACTTGGAAGCTGAAGCCGACTTCTATGGACTTCACAGCAGGTTTCTCTTGCTGTCCTTTGCTTCTGCTTGGATTTGGCCAATGGGAGGCGCCATTCCTTGCTAGTTACCCTCAACTCTACCTTCATCTTAGTGAATAGTCCCTTAATTACATTCTTCTTAATTACCCCTGCTGAGTGTGTCATCTCCTCCCTACTGAATCCCCGACTCTAAAATGACTGGATAAATGAAAAGAATAAATCATACCAGGGCCATAGCTTGCTTTTATAGATAGTGCTATCTCTTAACTGAAAAACCACCTTTGGAGTACAGAAATTATATAAACAAGTAAAAATTAAGCCTTTTGATGACTTTTAAAATCTTATTATTGTATCATTACAAAAATTTATTGTTAAGTTTTAGCCAACTCTGATATCAGCAGCTATGAGAAAAGCATTTTAACATGAATTCAGGTTTTGTACATTAGGTAAGAGAACAGTTAATTTTTATGAACATGATATTGCTTCAAGCTTTCTTTTAAGTGTGATATCTTTAAGTATACCCCATAAGAGAATGTACTCAACTACATACATTTTGAAAATCCATTTTATCTGCAAATCTTGCCAAATATCTGTTACTTCTATAAATTGCTCTTTTTTTTTTCTCAAAAAGGTATTTGGCTCCATCTCAAAATTTAAAAATCATTAAAGGAAAATAGTAAGTGATTACAATAATTCTTTAAGCTTTCAATTAATGTATGATTCAATTTGACAAAATGTGATAGAAAAATTTATTTTTCTAGATTTGCTTGTTGAGGAGAAGTTAATGTTTACAGATCATAAAAGACAGTTTAAAATAAATTAAGAAAACAAGAACCTTTTTGAAGATATTGTTTATACTTTTATGTGTAGAAAGATTTTCTCATCCCTATTATATTTTAAAATAATTTTTTTCCCATGGAGACAAACAAAATAAATGCTATAATTCTGTAAATGACTTGTAAGAAAAGACAATAGACAGATAATCAGCATACCAGGGGTAGTTTTTGGCTTGTATCTGTCACTAAACACATTAGATCTCTTTCTTCATTTATAATAGAAGATGTTGGGCTGGATTTCTTTTCCAAGCCATTTCTCAACATTAACATACAGTATGTTTTGTCCAGCAGAGACAAATAAGTTTTTCAAAGGCAGAATGATTGCAATTAACAAAAATCCTGAGAACTGGTCTAGATGAAGAAACTGAAAGGTAGCGATGTATGAGTAAGTTCAACCCAATCAGATGTCCCTTTGGTCCTCTTGAGTGACTGTAACTCTTCTGCACTGTTGCTTTATGTCATGGGGTCCAGGTTATCCTGTTCCAGTGATATATTTTCTATTAGGATGGTGTCTGGGGATAGTTCTGATGTTATTTTAAGCTAGAGAGAGGTCCAGAAATAAATCAGCAAGTGATAGATCTAATGAGGTCAATTGAACAGCTTTATGTGATACCAGGCAAAGGTGAGTTTATAAAACACTAGGTTTGCATTGCTGTCTCCATCTTTCATTTCCATATAAATTCAGTAACAGCCTCGAAGCACCAGCAGAATTACAGTACGCCGAACAAAATTCTTTCAAACAGATTATTTCTTGAAGAATTTCATGAAGCAGCAGCAGCTACTTAAAGCAGCATGTATGTCATTTTCCATAAGAAAATTGAACCAAAGAAATTTGCTTTTCCATTGGTGTTATCTTCCTGAATTCTAGATATCTTTATAGATGTACTATAGCTAGAGCTCAAATATTTGTACTCCAAATGAGCTTTTAAGAGATTCAATCCTTGTTTTCCCAAACCAAGATTTCAATAAAAAGTTTGGACTAGCTAGCACAATTTTATGGTTTATAGCACCAGAGACCAAATATAAAACTTGAAGGAATATGTTTTGCAGGATAATTATACATTTTTCCATGTATTACCATTTTAAAAATCTATTGCTTCAGTATTTTTTCTCAGTCATCATAGTGGCAAACTGTTTACATGAATAACTGTCTAAATGAAATTAATGATCACTAGCAAAGGGAACACAAATAGCTTGGAATATCAGCATGTCCCTTTCTGATTGGTGCCATGTAATAAAAACAACAATTTAAAAAAACCACACACACACAACACCTGGTTCCCATTTAAAAAAGAAATTAAACTGTAGATTTTCAGTGCTGACCTTCTGAGACAGAAAGGTGAATAAGAGGTGTTTGTTTTTGAGTGGTGCAGCCAATTTTTAGACAAATGCAATGTTTATTAATAAGGGCGAATGGTATTTTAAATTTGTCTTAGGCCAGGCCTGGAAATTTTGAAGTGCTATTTGTCACCTTCTGATATGACAGATTTAGAAATCAGAATGACTTGTGGCCTACATATAGGCCTAAGAATACAGGGATCCCAGTTAGCCTCACCTCTGCTCACAGTAGTCAACAATAGTTTAAGACACATGTGGAGATGCTTTGGGATTTTCAGGAATTGGCAATGCCTGTCTCAGTTGACCTAAAACTACCCGAGAAGATTTGTAAAATAAAGACCAATTAACCCTCAAAAACAACATACTGAGAATGTGGTTAAAATAGCAGCACCATTTCTTCTTATTGAAAGGATTCATCGTTTTTAAAAACAGTATATTCCTCTGAATTAGAGCTATGTATTTTGAACTGCGAGTGGGAAATTTGAATCTAAACTATAAGTTATTTTACTTTAAAACTCACTTAATGTAGCACCTGCCTAAGTGTCAGGTGTGTCCTCAATGACTGGCTTTGTGAGATGGTGTTTTTGTCCAACTTTCTGTTGTAACATGTCAACTCCCTGGGGGCAGACACATCATCTCCAATTTCCCTCCCTACTGGATAGACAGCAAATGCTAAAAAGTTTGGCTGACTGACACATGTTGGCCATTAAGAAAATTAAAACAAAAATATGTAGTTACGTCTTGCAAGATAAAAAAGTTCTAGAGATGAATGGCAAGATGGTTGCACAACAGTGTAGATATACTTAATGCCACTGAACTATATATTTAAAAACAGTTAAAATGTTAAATTTTATGTTATGTATACTTTAATGCAAAAACGATGGAGTCTTCAAAGGGGAGAAAAAATGGTAAAAGTGAAACTCAGACTTATTTTTATCTATCAGTTCACAATTGCAGGTTCTTTTCTCTTTTCCTGCTTTTCCCTTGTGCACATCAAAGTGACTGATCACTAACCAATGGGGCCATTAAGAGCTGTCATATGTATAGCTTGGAAATGTTTCGTCTTGTCTTGATTGCATTAGATATTTCTTATTGTTTTTATCTGATTTGATACAAAGAGAGAGGAAATGCAAAAGGACTAGAGGTTTCATAATTGTAGTATTACCCTATCTAAGCCAGGGCATACATTACTGAGAGGAATGTGAGAAGTGCTGATCCAATGTCTACCAGTACTGAGCCAGCTTTATCATTGCAAAATCACTTGGAGTTCAATTCTAGCTTGTAGAATCCTTTTTCACATGGGGAGAAAGATGCCAAGAAGTTCTGGATTTATAAGAGAACTGTGGCCACAGGATGGGGGCAGAACAAATGAGATATAGAAATGGATATTCTTTAGGTCCAGAAGAGGAAAGAAAAGAGAAAAAAAAAACTCTTTAATTTCTCCAGTGATTAATTTTTCTGATGTGATTAATTTGTCATTCTTTCACTTTCTGTAAAAGCTACTTTATACATGTTAGTATCTTCCTGTGTGTGATTTAAGGCAATGAGTCTATATACTTTACATAAGTAAATGTAATTTATGTAACTATGCACAAAAATGATAGATTAATATTCAAACACATTTTTTCAAATGTCTTTAGTATTCTTTTCTTTTTCTTTTTTTTGAGATAAGGTCTTACTCTGTCACTCAGGTGCAGTGGTGCCATCTTCACTCACTGCAACCTCAACCTCCCAAGTTGAAGTGATCCTCCCACTTCAGCCTCCCAAGTAGTGGGAACTACAGGTAAGCACCACCACACCTGGCTAATTTCTGTTTTTTTGCAGGAGTAGAGGCAGACTTTTGCCACATTGCCCAGGCTGGTCTTGAACTCCTGGGCTCAAGTGATCCACCCACATTGGCCTTCCAAACTGTTGGGATTAGAAGCATGAGCCACTGTGCCTGGCCAAGTATTTTCAGAACATAAACTTTTGGCATGTTAAAATGTAAAAGATAAGTTTATGTATTTTTTAAACTATTGGAATGAATAATAAAGCAATAACAAGTCAAAGATGTTGGCTTATAGTAAACCAAACTAAGCTGGTTTTTAATACATAAAATTCGATTATTGTAATAATTATGTTTGTTTCTTTAGTGAATAATGCAACTAAATGAATAGCCTCCAACAATAATCCTTCAAATACTTGAACTAAACTTAATAGAACTTGCTGTTCAAGTGGGTAGAATATTTGAAGTATTCTGATATAAACCAGCTAGTAAATGAAAATTTAGGTAAGCTTTTGAGAATACATATTTCTTATTGATCTCTTTCTTTTTAAATTGATTTCTTATATGGCATACAAGAAAATATCTGTTAGAACAAAAAGACTAAAATAAATGGCTAGAGGCTGGACATGCTTCTTTGAATGCAGTTTTTGATCTGAGTGTGTCCTGTGGCAGGTGACAGGTACTGTCCCAAAATCCTCACTTATTTGACAGTCCCCTTTAGTCATGAGTTTAGTGCAGAAATAGAGCATATAGAGTATTTGCTAGATGCAAGGACAAGCACACTGAGCTCACTTCATAACCACATGCTCATCACTGCTCTTGGATAATACAGTTAGGTCCCCTGCCCCCATCTTGCTTACTTAAAAAATTTAAAAGATGCTTACCGCTAAAATGCTATGGGCCTCACTTATAACAATATCAGAATCACAGATTTGTATCACAGTTAAGTGGCAGTTGGCCTCAAAGTAGAAGTGGAATGTAGGCCCACCCAGTCATAGAAAACCAGAAAACTACAATCGATGTTCTGCCTAATTCATTATATTTATGGGCAACAGGAAAGAGAAAACTGGAGTTATGATTGTGGATGTAGATTTGTATCCCTTGGCAAGAGAACACTGGAATTGACATCTTACAAAACTGGGATTTTCTTGTAGAAAGGACAACTCCCTAAAAACACCTAGATTAAAGGAAGATACTATGGACTCTTCCTAATTTGCCAAGTAATTATTTTCAGCACCCTTTATATCAATCATGTAATGACTAAGAAGTAGTGCCCAAGGTACCATTTCCTGGGAGATGTTGATACAGGAAATTTTATCATAAGGTACATATAAGGACAGATTATTTTCATTTTAAGACAAAATAAATAGCTAACATTTAGAGGGCTCAAACTGTTTTTGAAGCACCGTTCTCTGTCTTTATTTAATCTTCACATCTCTACAAGATGCTGTTGTTATCATCAAACTTTTACAGAAAAAGAGACAAGTGTCACTGTAATAATTACTCCAACCCTGCTTGACAAAAGAGTCTTCCTATAACCACAGCACCATAAGATATGTCTCCAGAGAAGCTTCAATCCTCAAATTATGCTTGGGTTAGAACGCCATTTTGAAGCTAATATATAAAGGTGACTCATTATCTGAATCCTGTACTGAAGACCCTGCAGCAAGGAATGGACACCCCCATTCATGCCCCATCACATAGGATGTGGTTATGAGAAACATGAGGGAGACCCAGAAGAACTAGATCCAGGTATCACCTCTTCCTGGTGTGCAGGGTCTGGAGACTGGCATTAGAATTTATCGTCCTATCATTATACTAAATTTCTTTAGGAAGTTTATATTCTTATTATTAAAGAATATGAGGCCAGTCAATTCCCACAAATCTCCCACTTGACTTTATAAGGTTGGTAATTAGCAGTGCCAAGATTTTTGTTGTCCAGAATAAATAAAACTAGATAAACACCACTTAGATATTTGAATTATTTCTGTGTCATGTTAAATATGTTATGTCTCTGGGTCTCAGTATTTTTAACATACAGAATGAAGAAGTTCAAGCAAATAAGTCCTAAAAAGCCCTTTTAAGTGTAAAATCTGTAGATTCTAGGGCATAATGGGAATCATAGCCTCATCTAGTTGTCTGAAATGGTACTCCTTAATTTGGATATAGACATTCACTTTGCCTGAAGCCTCACAAAACATTTAGCTCTATAAGTGTACCTGTTTATACTCCATGTTTGATGGGTGTGGGGACATGGGGTAATTTTTCTGCCTAGTCTCCTCTGTAAACCCTCTTCAGCTGATGAAGTGGGAGGCTTAGCTCCTCCCCTAAGGAGGAAGACCTTCCCAGGTGTGATTCATTTCTGTTTATATCTTCCTTCTCCCAGAGCCAGCCGCTCTTCACCCCAGGAAGAGAAGGTACATGGGGTTCCTAACTGTCTCTTAACCACAGTAGTTACTGCCTAGCAGGGCATGGGTGCCTGTAAGCTCTGTTGGGCAGTGTAGTGCTGGCGTGTTGTGGCTTCTCTTTAGTGCTAATTGGCCATGATAGTAGTAATTGTAGATGACGTGAAGCCTGAAGAGTGCTGAGAAAGGTGTAGTCTCTATATCATAACAGATAATTGAATATTTCTCCTTTCTGTTTCACAGCCTTGTGAACACCAGGTCTGGCAGATTTGAGCTGAGGCCTGTAAGTTTATTTGCCATTTTCTCCCACCACAAGTGGCTCCTGCCAGGCTGATCTGTTCTTCCACTTGTTCCTCTGGCACCTGCCCATGTGGAGGGGATTCTTCAATAGGGCACATCTGTTGTAGCCTCACAGATTCTTCTGCTGTTGGAGAGCCATGTGCGTAGAAGAGTCCCTTTGTGTGAAAATCATCCAGCCTCAACCACACAGTTCAGCAATTTTGCTGAAAGGCGAACAGTCTTGGCTGCATTTTGTGAGTCAGGATGACATTAGCAATCTTGCCTTGCTTCTGCTTTGCAGAAGGAAGAATCCCAGCTTTTATCCTTAGCTTGTGCTGTGGCCATACAGATAAATCATATGGTTTTCATGTTCGAGCTGTATGAGACCTTATCTATTTGACAACACTTTCTTTGTAAGACCCCTAAGTAGCAGGATCCTGTAAGTGTTATCTACAGTAACACACAACCCTTAAACTGTATTCCTACACATTTTCTATTAGTCACTAGTCACCAATTACAGTTAAAAGCAAAAAGAGTGTTTTTGAAGGAAAGAACAAAAGATTTCCTGTTTAGTTCCTCAGTTTTATGAGTCACTTGTTGCCGCAGCTTCTAAATTTCAAGTTCTTTATCTTCTGTTGCCTGAGTTTGTTCGTTGCTATTTATCATATTTATGAGGGTCTAACAACTTTGTCTCGCTGGAACCTATTCTGATTTTCACCCTACTGTGGGTGAGTCAACATTTTGCAGTCTTTTTCTACTTTTCTTCTGAGGGGGACTGTTAGTAAGCCCTAAGCCCTGAAGAAAACTCCAGTTCGTTCTTTGAACTTCTTTTGTCCTTTGTGATTTGCTACAGTAACTGCCATACTTTGGGCATCTTTATTTGTATTTTAGACTCTAACAGGAGGAAGGCCCTCCTAAGGTAGACATCACCAGTCAACTCTTGTTTTTGCATTCGTAATACGTGGCACTGTGCTTATTTGGATAGATAGATGAATGATTAAATGCATAAGAAATGTAGGCTTAATATTTGATGTTGTTCAGAAATGATGTTTTGTGTAGATAGCCTAATAATCTGAAGTTTTCTTCGTAAATCTTGGTAAGCTAAAAAAAAACGTACTTGTGATAAGTTTTATCTATTCTGCAACTCCACCAAGTTCTCCTCATTTATCACACATGTGCTACCTTTATTTGCCTCTGCCAAGACTGTTCACGAGTGGCCACACTCTGATAGCCACCATATAATCCCCAACATCTTCAATATTTCAGTCCTACTGACCATCTCTGCTTTCTTTAAAGTCTCCCTTCCTTCTTGTAAGTTATACTGCTGAACTGCTTCCCTTCACTGCTTCTTTCAAAGGGCTCTGTTTTTTTTTTTTTTTTCTGCTTAGAAAATGTTGACTTTTCTAAATATTCAGTCTCTGCCTGTTTTTAAAAAGTATCTTCTCTCTTGTTTAGGGATCACTGATCACTCATCATCTCTAGGCACACCTGTATCTGTTGCCCTGCTGTCTCTTTCATAATCTATATCTACATTTTCAATTGCTTATTTCACATCCCAACTTAGGTGCTCTACCAACCCTCCAAACTAAACATTTCTTTAACTGAATGAGTTTTCAGAAGGCTGGCTTCTTCTCACTTTCTTAATTCTGTTGAGACATTTCTCCTTCCTTGGTCTCCCTGGATAAGTGCCTTAGTGTCACCTTTGATTCTTGTATTTTTATTTCTCCAGCTCCAATGGGAGAGTCCCGTAGATTCTGTTTCCTACCTGTATCTGTCCAATTTGTTCTCCTCATTTCATACAATGACAACAACTTTGTGATGGTTACACTTGTGAGTGTCAACTTGATTGAATTGAAGGATGCAAATTATTGATCCTGGGTGTGAGGGTATTGCCAAAGGAGATTAACATTTGAGTCTGTGGCCTGGGAAAGACAGACTCACCCTTAATCTGGGTGAGTACCCTCCAATCAGCTGCCAGTACAGCTGGAATATAAAGCAGGCAGAAAAATGTGAAAAGACTAGACTGGCCTAGCCTCCCAGCTTACATCTTTCTTCTGTGCTGGATACTTCCTGCCCTTGAACATCAGACTCCAAGTTCTTCAGTTTGGGGACTCGGACTGGCTTTCCTCCCTTCTCAGCTTGCAGATGGCCTATTGTGAGACCTTGTGATAGTGTGAGTTAATACTTAATAAACTCCCCTTTAAATATATATCTATCTTATTAGTTCTGTCCCTCCAGAGAACCCTGACTGATACAGATTTGGTACCAGGAGTGGTTCTAGAGGAACAGAATACTAATGATAGACTTCTTTTGTTGGTTTTAGGGTTTCTGGAGTTGGCTGTTTAATATTCTTGGACTCCAAAATGCTAAGGATTCTACTTCTAATAGTATGGAGAAGCCTGTTATTCCTTGGCATTAACTGTTTAGAGAGTTATGCAAAATAAATGCATTTGACACTCCTGATTCACTGCTCATGAGAGGCAAGGAGTTTAGTGACTCTATACATAATACCTTTGACCATATGTGGAGAACCAAGGAACATAATGAAGCTGGTTAGTTGCTCTTAAGTTCAGTGGGCAAAGTGATGAAAGAAAGTGATCTCAGGGATTCTAACTCATGGTTTCAGAAGCAGATACTGAGCCTCAAATCTGCCAAGATTTCCCTGAGTGAGAGTCTTATCTCCTATGGAAAAAGAGCTGAAATTGTGGGAAAACAAACTCTTATCATATGAATGGCTGACCTGCAACAAAAGGTGCATTCACAGCCTTGCCAGGTATCTACTGTTAAAGTAAGAACATTGACTGGAAAATAATGGGACATGTGTGAGGACCCTGATGAAGCTGAGGACACTGAGTTTGTAAATGCTGATGAAACTTTTTTGCCCAAAGAAACAGCTTCCTCATCCCCAGTAGTGGCAACATCCCCTCCATGACCTATGCTGCCATCAGCCTTTCCACCTTTGTCTGAAGAGATAAATGCTGCACTGCCTGAGGCAACAGTGATGCCCCCCACTTCAGGCAATTGCCAGGCAAGATAATGTTGATTCTCTTCAGGAGCTACCCCCAATACCTCTGTTTGCTTCTAGACCTATAACTACACTAAAGTCCCAGTGGGACCCTAGTGGTGAAGTTGAGAGTTTGACCCGTGAGGAGGTGTACAACACTTGAAAAGAACTGCTTGAGTTTTCTAATTTATATAAGCAGAAATCTGGAGAACAGGTATGGGAATGGATATTAAGGGTGTGGGATAATGGTGGAAGGAACATAAAGTTGGATCAGGCTGAATTTATTGATTTGGGCCCACTAAGTAGAAACTGCATTTAATGTTGCAGATCAGGGAGTTAAAAAAGATTCTAATAGTTTATTTGCCTGGTTAGCTGAAATGTGGATTAAAAGGTGGCCCACTGTTAGTGAGTTGGAAATGCCTGATCTCCCTTGGTTTAATCCAGAGGAAGGGATCCAAAGGCTTAGGAAGATTGGGATGGGTGGAGTGTATTAGTCACTTTAGACCTACTCATCCCAGCTGGGAGGGTCCAGAAGACATACCCTTGACCAATGCTTTGTGAAATAGATTTGTGAGGGCAGCACCTGCATCTTTGAAGAATACTGCAATTGCTCTTCTCTGTATGTCAGATCTAACAGTGGGAACCACAGTCACTCAACTACAAAATTTAAATACAATGGGAATAATTGGATCCTGAAGGGACAGGGGCCAAGTAGCAGCATTCAATCATCAAGGGCAAAGTGGGTATAGCTACCATAATGGACAGCACAGGCAAAGCAGAATTTATAACAGTCTGACTCCTGTAGTGCTCTGGCATTAGCTATTAATCATGGTGTTCCTAGAACACCATGAAATTGATAGAAAGCTTATTGCATTCCTACTTAATTTATATAAGAAGAAAAACTTCTAAGTTGAATGGACAAAAGATTAATTTGAATTGTGAAAACAGAGAATCAAGTCTCCTCAATCAATTTCCAGACTTGAGCCAGCGTACAGACCCAGCATTCTTTGAATGAAGGGGAGTCTGGGTCCCCTTGAAAAGGGATCCCGCTATACTACCGACAATTTATGCTGTTAATCTTTTTCCCAACCTTCCCCAGGGAGACCTCCAGCCTTTTACCAGGGTAACTGTGCCGTGGGGAGAGGGAAGTGATCAGACATTTTGGGGACTACTGGACGCTGGCTCTGAGGTGACATTGATTCTAGGAGACCCAAAACGTCACTGTGGTCCTCTAGTTAAAGTAGGGACTTATGGCTGTCAAGTAATTAATAGAGTTTTAGCTCAGGTCCAAGTTACAGTGGGTTCAGTGAGTCCCCAGACTCATCCTGTGGTCATTTCCTCAGTGCCAGAATGCATAATTGGCATAGACACACTTAGCAGCTGGCATAACCCTCACATTGGCTCCCTGACACATAGGGTGAGGGCCATTATGGTGGAAAAGGCCAAGTGGAAACCATTAGAGCTGCCTCTACCTAGAAAAGTAGTAAATCAAAAATAATATCGCATTCCTGGGAAGATTGTGGAGATTAGTTCCACCATCAAGGATGTGAAAGATGCAGGGGTGGTGATCCCCACCACATTCCCATTCAGCCCTCCTATTTGCCCTGTGCAGAAGACAGATGGATCTTGGAGAGAGATAATGGATTATTGTAACCTTAACCAAGTGGTGACTCCAATTGCAGCTGCTATAGCAGAAGTGAGTTTATTGTCTGAGCAAATTAACACATCTCCTGGTACCCCAGCCATTGTCTTTGTCTTGGCACATGTCTTTTTCTACATTCCTGTCCATAAGGCCCACCACAAGCAATGTACCTTCACCTGGCAAGGCCAGCAATATACGTTTACTGTCCTACTTCAGAGGTATGTCAACTCTCCGGCTTTGTGTCATAATCTTATTTGAAGAAAACTAGATTGCTTTTTGCTTCCACAAGATATCACACTGGTCCATTACATTAATGACAGTATGCTCACTGGGTCAATCAGCAGAGCAGTAACAAACACACTGGACTTATTGGTGTAAAACAAACTCTCATCATATGAGTGGCTGACCTGCAACAAAAGATGCATGCACAGCCTTGCCCAGTATCTACTGTTAAAGTGAGGACACTGACTGGAAAAGAATGGGACATGTGGGAGGACGCTGATGAAGCCAGAGGTTTGGAAATAAACCTGACTAAAATTCAGGGACCTTCTACCTCAGTAAAATTTCTAAGGGTCCAGTAGTATGGGACCTGTTGAGATATTACTTATAAGGTGAAGGATAAGTTTCTACACTTGCTTCTCCTACAACAAAGAAAGAGGCACAATGCCTAGTGGGCCTATTTGGATTTTGGAGGCAACACATTCCTCATTTGAGTGTGTTACTCCAGCCCATTTATTGAGTGACCTGAAAGGCTGCCAGTTTTGAGTGGGGTCCAGAACAGGAGAAGGCTCTGCAACAGGTCCAGGCTGCCATGCAAGCTGCTCTGCCACTTGGGCCATATGACTTGGCAGATCCAATGGTGCTTGGGGTGTCAGTGGCAGATAGGGATGCTATCTGGAGCCTTTGGCAGGCCCCCCCATAGGTGAATCATGGCAGAGGCCTCTAGGGTTTTGGAGTAAGGCCCTGCCATCTTCTGCAGATAACTATTCTCTTTTTGAGAAACAGCTTTTGGCCTGTTACTGGGCTTTGTTTGAAACTGAACATTTGACCATGGATCATCAAGTCACCATTCAACCTGAACTGCCTATCATGAACTAAGGGCTTTCTGACTCATTTAGCCATAAAGTGGGTTGTGTACAGAAGCATTCCATCCTCAAATGGAAGTAGTATATATGTGATTGGGCTCGAGAAGGTCCTGAAGGCACAAGTAAGTTACATGAGGAAGTCTCTCAATGCCCATGGTCTCCACTTCTGCCACCCTGCCTTCTCTCCCCAGCCTGCACTGATGACCTCAGGGGGAGCATTGACTGTAATTTAATGTGGTATATTTAAAAATTGGTTTATATGTCTGTCCTCCCATTCAGCTGTGAGTGTCATAAGGGTAAAGATAGCCTTACTTCTCTTTCTCTGATACTTTGGCACATAGTTAGCACTTTATAAATATTCACTAAATACTTTGACAATATAGCTCCAAACATTGTTGAATATATGGGAGATCTTAATTGATTCTTTTCCCTGTGAGTTCTGTTCAATTGAGAAATAGACACAATGAAGCAGTGTACACCATCTGTTTCATTGTTGAGAAACCTAATAAGATAACTTGCCTGAGCCTTCTAACCCATATCTATCTCTTTTTGAACGTATCCACCCAGGCACAGGTGTATAGGCTGAAACTTAAGAGAGCAGAAGTTTGTTTCTTGAGTAGACATTGGAAGTAGGAGATGAGCCCCTGCACAGCTAAGCATAGCTGGCCCATGATGGTGAGAGAGAGACTGTTAGTTTTTGAGGTAACCCATGGAAATGTGAACCAATCAAGTTGGCCGTTGTTCCTCCTGAAGGGAAAAATAAGTTATGGGGGTAGAGTAGGACAACCAGCTCATCCCAGGTTTCGAAAGACTTTCCTTGTTTTAGCACTGAAGTGCCATATCCTGAAAACTCCCTTAGTCTCAGCAAACTGGGATAGGTGATAACCTTAATTAGAAACAAGAATGGAAACCATCTTCTCAGCACTTGTGAAAGAACAGAAGAACTGGAGGCAAAGGACAGTATTAGAGTGAAGACAAGTTCTCCCCAGCTATTATGCTCCTTAATGGTCCAACTATGAGTTGTTCTACCTTGTCCACTAAATCAAGTATAAAATACTCACCTAGGCATTCTAGGACTTTCTCAGTTTAGCCCCAGTCTACCCTTTTTATTTATCACCTATTATTCTGCAAATATCTATTGAGAACCTGCCATTGGCCATTATATTTTAAAGCCATGGAACAACATAGTAAAAAAATATTACTATAAAAGGCTCTAAGATTCCTGTGGGTAAGGTCGGTGGTCATACACAGTCCCTAAAATGGCCCCAGTGATGACCGCTCCCATGTTGTGATTCCCTCCCTTCTAATGTTGGCTAGACATATTGACTGACTTCTACTGAACAGAATAGTGCCTATGTGATGGGATGGTGGGATGTCACTTCTGAGGTTAGGCTATAAAAAGACAATGGCTTCTGTTTTGGGTGTTTTCTCTTGGAGTGTTTTCCCTGAGGGAAATCAGTTGTGTCCTAGGCAGCCCTGTGGAGAAGCCCACATGGTAAGAGACTGAGGTCTGCTGATAACCATGTGTGTGAGATAGGAAGCAGAACCTTTTCTAGCCCCCTTCCTGTGCAGTTGAGCTTTCAGATAAAACAGCAGCTCTGGCCTGTAGCATAACTTCAACTCATGAGAGATTTGAGTCAGAGGCACCCAATGAGTCATGACTGAATTCCAAACCATGGAATAATGCAATTTTGCTGTTTTAAACCACTAGGTTTTGGGGTGACTTGTTATGCAACAATATATAATGAATAATGAATACATCTATACCTGTGCTTCTTTTGTTGGCTACTTTTTGCTAATGGTCTTCCTAATAAAGTGCTTGCAATGTAATAGATGCTCAATTCCACCAGTGAATGAATGAATGAGTGACATGTCTCTCCTGAAAGATATTCTGCTGTTTTTACAAAAAATATTGTAAAACTTGTTTAGATCAGAGACTGTAACTTTGAAACAGGTTTATTTTCTGTATTGCCTATGATCATGTTTTATGCATATAGGATCTTAAATATTCCTGATTAGATTTGATATCTTACTGTTTTTTAAATACATAAAATATGTGAAACTATCACAGTGCTGAATTAGAATACAAAGTTAGAGCTCATTTGGACAAAACCCAAGCTAGTATGAATAAGTATAATGAAAACCAGTGAATTGATCTCAAGCCAACTCATAACCTCATAATGTTTATTTCGTTATTTCTTCTTTTTTGATGTTCATTACGTCAGTCACATCTTTTATCACTTGTTTAATTAGAAAATAGGCATGGGAATAGGCAGAAAATTTGGTGACTCTCATACCGGTAATTAAAGCTATAAATTGAAAAGATTTTCCTATGTAGGGAATTGACTCAATTCCAAATGGGGAGGGGAATGATCATAGAATTCAAACTAGTACTAGCCCAGGAGTTAGGAGACTTGAGTTTTTGTCTTAGTTTTGTTAGTGACTAGTCCTGTAAGTATAAAAATTCAAGTCCTTTCTTATGCTTTAGTTTCTTTATCAGTAAAATGAGTAGTCTGGGCTAATGCTCTCTGTTTCTTTAGCTAGGAAGAAAAAAAAAAAGACCCCTGTGACTACTTTCCATAAACTAGGCACTATATAAATTTTACAAAAGATGCAAGAAAAGGCTTGTCATTTTTTTTTAAAGACTAAATTATTTGGACTTAAAAAATTAGTAATTTGCAGATTATATGTAAACTGTGATTGATAGAAAAAAGCACGGAAATCAGTGAGCGCAGAAAGCAGGCTTCTGAGGAGAAGCAGATCTACTGGGAATCACATGCCCCCAATAATGTGATGTCACCAACCCGAGTGCAGAAACTATTTGGGAAGCTGACCAATGGGATTGGGTAAGATTCAGTAATGATCAGCAATTGACTAATATTTATCTTTTATTCCATGTGAATATTTCCAGGTAGGAGCCTCTCCTCTGTCTGGCATGGGGTAAGTACTCAATAAATATTTGTGAAATGAATGAATTTTTTAAAAAGTTCCTCTTGTTCCAAGTTCCTGTTTCATGACTCCATAATTAAGCATCAACTATAAAATAGGCACACTATATAAGCCTGCCCAATGCACCTTCTTTCAGCATGATGGAGTGGTAAGATAAGGGACTTTGAATGTGGACTTATTTGGGGTTAAAGGTGTGGACTTGCAAAGGGTCCTTAATCTCTCTAAACTCTTATTTTATCATATGTAGATTATTTTTCTAATCTCAAAGGACTGTTAGAACTACTTTAGAATAAATGAAACAGTTATGCATAACGTCTGACCCAGAATATAACTTCAATATATTTTAGTTGTTTTCTTTTCTTTTTGCTTCACCTCCATTTTTAGTCATCTTTTCTCTATTATTATGTCCATGCAAAACAAAACAAGATGAAGCAAAGTATCAATAATACATTAAAGCCCACAGTAGAACTGGAAAACGCTGTGTGTGTGCCTTACTTATGATTCACCCTGTGAGTTCTAGGGGCCAGATAAGATCTGGTTATGTTACGCATGATTATATTGAATTTTTCTTATGCTTTGAACCCTTAGGAATTAAAAGCATATCTTCTATTTTGTGATATTTGTGTAGTTTAAATTGTCATTTGTTTGAAGAGATTCATTAATATTGACTAATAATGATGTCAGTTCTCTTAGCAGTGTAAAATACAATGACATCACTGAAATTCATGGAGAATAAATTGTTTTTGTTTTATGACTTTATCTCTTCTAAGAGCTGTTCATTGACAAATTATTTCCATAATGTGCATGTTAGAAGATGGGAGGGGGAGGATGGAGCTGAGCGCTAATGGGGAATAATAAAATGGCCTAAGTGCTTACAAATGAGATCTCTCTAGAGAAGTAGACTTTACCAGTTAATACAGCTAAAAAATCAATCAATAAATGAAAGCTAATGCTTCTGTCTTGTCTTCTCATCCTTGGTGTACATGGAACAGAATCAATTGGAGAGCCCACTACCTGCACAGGTTGTGAGCCCTTGGCAACCATTACTGACAGGAATTTGTTGTGTTCCTCATGATAGAAAAAAACAGTGCTTGAAAATGTCAATGTGTTTGTTTTCATGGCTTAAAAAAATGCTTGAAAATGTCTGTGTCTATGTTTTCATGGCTTCTGAATATAATAATGGTAAATTTTCACTCAAATCATTTGGTCAGCAGTCACAAATTCAGATACAATGTCATCTACCGCCATTCTTGTTTATTATTTTACTGACTCGTGTTTGTCAATCTTGTACCCTGAGTTAGTGAGGCTAGTCCCGCTGATAATTGTTATGGGGCTGATTCCTGGGAATTTGGATCTGAGATGAAGGGATCGAGAACTAAGTAGAGGCAACTATCCATTATGAACAAAAACATTACCGTGATTTCTTATAATATGTTTTTCTCTTACTCTGTGTTAGAATCTGGGAAACATAGACAAGGCTCCACATTTCAGAACTCTAATCATTGTGGCTTATTTGAAAAGTCTTTGTCAGCTAGCCCTCTTTACTGTTTTAGTTTTGGGCAGAAACCTTTGCAAGAGCCACTGGATTAAGAAGAATAGTACTTTGAGGAAAAATCAGAAAGATTTTATTGAATCCCTGGCTTGAAGGGTTCTGTAGCGAAGGTTCTTATCAGTCTCTCAACAGAAGCTGGGCTGTAATCAAAGTTTTACTGGTTTGCTGCAAATGAGAAAAGCACAAATAACACTGTAAGTTTTCCATGAAGCTAAAATATTTTAATTCAAATTGCTGTTCCTTGTTCTGAAATTATAAATTTCTGGCCTTTTTGTGAGGAGAGGATTATTTCTTTTATGAGACAATGGTAAATAATAGTAAAAATGAATGAGTCTTTAAAAATGTTATTAATGTCATTAATTGGCAAAATATGATTTTAGTCCTCCTATGTTAAAAAATTATGATCTGTAAAAAATTAGGAAAACATTTCACTAAGGATGATCTATTATAATGATTTTAAAATATAGTGAATAACCCCTCTATTTTTCCCACAAAATGAATTTTTTTATGGAAACTTACATGCAAAGTAAAATTTCTCTGGTTGAAGTGAGATGGGGCAGGCTACTGATCTTCCCCACAGCTCTTGAGATAACCCTTTCATAGACTCCTTGAGCTCCCTCAAACATAGTTTTAGAAGCATTGGTTTAGATGACAGTTTATCAACGTTGACACTCTTGCTGTTTTTGGCTGGAAAGCTGGAAAGTTCTTTGTTGGGGAACTATCCTATGCATTATAGTTTGTTTATCAGCATCCCATATCTCTCTAATGCCAGTAGCACCTACTTCTTCTAATTATGAAAAACAAAAATGTCAGTAGCACCCACCTCTTCTAATTGTGAAAAACAAAAATGTTTCCAGATATTGCTGAATGTCCCCTGCAGAGGGATCAAAATTGCCCCCAGTTGAGAACCACTGTTCTAGGCAACAGATGGACCCACATAGTGCAGATATGAAGACATGAAGAGATAAACTAAGTAGTATTGTGATGCCTTTTGCTTTTCTAAAAAAAAAAAAAAAATTGTTATTTCACCACCTTTCCTCTGTTCAAACTATGTTTGGCCTCCATGTATCAAGGAAATTAAAGTCACAGCTGAAATGCAAAGAAAAACAAAATAAGGTAACGCTCAGCTTCTGATCTCCCAAGAACTAGAGTCTAGATTAAACAATACATTTAGAAGAATACATAACTATCCTGTTTTGCCTGGCACAGTAAGTGAATATAAAACTTTCTAGGCTAGAAGAGACAGGCTAGAGATTTTGGAAAGGAAGTAAGAGTATTAGGTGAGGTGTGAAAATTCTGTATGTATGGTGAGGAGGGCAGAATAGAATTTTTTTTAGGCTTGAGTATATGAGATTAGAAAGCAGCCTTTATCTCCCTGTGGGTGAAGCCATAAAAAGCAGAGAACTCCCCTAAGCCACCCTGGGCTGGGCACCAGAGAATAGAAATAGCCTTGTGATCTATCTAGCTGTAAGAGGACCAAAGAAAAACTGTCATGTTTCCTGCAGCCACAAAGAGGGATTGGAGAACATGAAAAAGTTCTTGTGCCTCATTCCCTGCCCCTTGCCTTGTGGGAAGGAAAATGAGCTATGAAACATGTCAATGGGCATGCAGAGGTTTTGTCCTTGCAGGGAATGCCACATTGAAGACTACAGTGTGGTACAACCCTCTAAGGACTGAATGATGCTCTAGTTACACTTCAACCAGTGCTGGCCTAGAAGAGGACATGTCCATGGACCAGATAGGACCTGATACATCTGAGATAATTCCATTACAGGAGAGCTACTAATCAAGACATTCACCCACCACCAATGCCTCCGTTCCTTAGTGTCAGGCCTAGAAGTGAAGAGTGATAGGTGAATCTCGAATGTCATGGAGCTTAAACCTGAAATGTCTAAGGAAAATCATAATCAGGAAGGTAACTGAATTTCCCACCATGTAATTAGATTGTATTTTCTGCACTGTGATGAATGGAGCTTGAGCTAGAAATCGACTCCTTTTCATCCCCACTTTGTATGTTCCCCATAATGTGGCCAGTAGAATGATCTAACAAGTAAAATACCTTCATTCAAGCAAAAAGGCAAAAATACTAAAAAATAGTCCTTAGCTAAAAGCACCAATGTTATCATTCAGTGACTAAAGTAGCATCAGGATAATAGAAAGTAAACACCACACTGAGATTTACAGGTACTGAGGTCTGTAGCTTACTTTGACTGCTTCAAAAAATAAGATGAATGATTGGATAGCCGGTGAGAGAAGGGATATATATGTGATAAAGCAAATATAGGAAATGTTAATTATGGATTCTAAGTAGTAGACATATAAACATTCACTCCAAAGTTGCTTCAAGTTTTCTGTATATTTGAAAATATTCACAGCATATCAACAAAACAAGCATGACAAAGCCACTGTTTGTGCTAAGACTTCAGCTTGTATTTGGATTAGGCTTATTATATAGTAGTAGAAACATTAGAAATAGTTTTAACTCTTTAAATACACATATGTTTATGGGAAGGTATATATATATACACACACATATATATGTATATATATATACACATATATATACACATATACATATACATATGTACATATATACATATACATATATACATATATATATGTAACAAATATGAACAAATAAGGATCAGATATACAATCTGTTTCCCTCCAGACCAGTTCTGCTATGCTGCACATTTCAGGAGTCTTATTAGAATTAGCCGCATTCTCCCCACTTGCCCTTACTTCTCATATTTCACAACTCCTCCTGGAATTTTCTAATAATTGTACAGTAGTGTATTGTGGTTCATCATCTTGACTTGACACTTTTGGGGGGGAATGTAAATAAAAATACTTCTCACTACTATTGAGGCCTTTGAAACATAAATTAGAATTCCTTGTCCTAATTTGCCTTTGACAAGTCTTAGAGGCAGAGGTAAAACAAAATTCTTGAACCAGCAAACTTGCTTCTACAAGTACAAAGGAATTTCAATAGTAGCCTCAGGAAAAAATGGATGGAACTGTCAGTCACGTAAAAGAATTGAAGAGGGAAAAATAACTGATGCTTCATGAAATGGGAGAATTCAAATGTTTCAGCATGTCACTGACCCCCATACCAAATCTTACATTCTTTGAATCCCTAAAGATAAAAAAGATACTTAAGTCCCTTCATTAAGCCCTAATAAAAAGTTTTCATATCTCACATGTTATATGTAGTATTTATCCCACATAACAATATTAATTCATAAGAACTTCTGCTATGTAACCATTTTGAATATCTGCAATACCCCTTTTAAAATTGAGATATGATTAACATATTATAAAATGCATGGATTTTAAATATTCAGTTGGATGATGTTTTGGCAATGTAATTGCTCTCCTAAAATATTTGTGATATCCTTAAATTGGATCAAAACTTTCAAATAAGTTCAAGTGTCTCACTGCTAATTAGCAGTTATATGAAATTAACAGTAAGTATTGCTCTAAGTAGTAATCTAAATAGTTCATGACCATACTGGAAATCGTGTGTAATAATGAACCTTTTTCAAGTTCAATCTGATATATTTCCTGGGAGGAGGGAGGAGAGAAATCTTATTAGTTGGTTGTAAATGTTTGTATTTTATGGGCTTTAAAATCTTGATGCAACCTGGGAGTTTTGACTGATATAATTAATTAAAAAACCAAACTTTATTATGACTGGAGAAAAATAAATTCCAAATAATATAGGAAATTAGTGTTTGTTTTTGCAGCTCCTAAGTACAAGGGTACTGTTTGCCCGAGAAGGAAGCTGACTGCTATCATGGCAGCCAGTAACCAATGCCCACGGAGCCCCTCCTCTCAGTACTGTCTGAATACATCTGCCCCTATGGAGCCACCCTCAGGTTTGTTGTAGGACCAGAAATTCTGTTGGTCTGTCTGAGTGTGCAGTGCTGGAATCCTATGCCAGGTCCAAAGCCTCTTCCCTCCAGTGGAAACATTAAATATGAACCTACCCTGTGGAACGTATTGGATAGGTATACTATATCCCTTATCTCCTTGTATCTTCTTCATCAAACTATTCTCATTTTAGAGACGAACCTTCTGAAGCTTAGAAAACTTAAAACAATTTTCAAAGTCATCCAGCTACTAAGTGGTATACCTTCTAAATAGACTGTGTTGACACTATTCCTCAGAAACTTAAAATTAATTTGGTGAGATAACTGCATTAAAACAAAGTTTAACTTGGGATGTTTAAAATACATAGTTAATAAACATTAAGCACCATAAAAGTCAGGTATAACCCATTCTAATGTTTTTGTTACTGTTTAGAGAAGAGAGAAAGGGGATAGCCTATTAAACACAAATGACTTTACTTTTATCTGTTTCATTTGTTTATGATAATGACTGATATTTTATTTGAATGTAGGGTTTCATGAAAAATAAGTCTGAAAGCCACTGATCTGGTCTAACTCTCGCATAATATAGATAAAGAAACTGAGGTCTACAAAGTTGTTTGTATTAGGTTATACCAAAGTGAATGGGAAAGCCAAGATTAGTTTCACCCAGTGTGAAAAACATATATATAGTTTCTGTTACACAAGTGACCCTGAGGTAGGTAAACAAGTTAATATGCATAATCCTGGGCCTCTACCAGCTCACAGTCTATGAGAGAACCCAAGTTTCTTGATGATAAAGGTATATTAATGTTTCTGCCTTATCACATTGCTGATTGTTTCATTTTACCAGTTCATATGCACTATTTCTTGTCTTCCAATCCTTAAAAGAGAGGACCATGCTATAGTCATTTTATACAAAGTATGAGTAGCTTTGCTTGAGACTCACTTATTAGATTTGCTTCTCTGTTCTTAAGAGAATAGCCACAGAGAACTGTGTACTTTGGGTAGGGGGAAAAGGGAGAAGGAGGAGACTGTCTGAAAGTTAAACAAGTAAGTCCTGAAGTGGCATGGGTGGGTGGTAGGCTTGGAAATGCAGGAGACAAACTTTGCCTATGTTATTATTTACCCACACTCTTCCTAGGCTCTAGAGTCTCATGCATAATATTATAGGGTCTTGGGCAGACAGATAGCTTAAGTAAAAATATAAGCATTGATTTTGGCAAGTGATGATGCATGTTAGGCTGTTCTTGCATTGCAGTAAAGGAATACTTGAGACTGGGTAATTTATAATGCAAAGAGGTTTAATTGGCTTATGGTTCTGCAGGCTGTACAGGAAGCATATCATCGTCTGCTTGGCTATTGGGGAGGCCTCAGGAAACTTACAATTATGGCAGAAGGCAAAGGGAGAGGAGGCACATCACATAGAGCAGGAACAAGAGAGAGAGATGGGGGAGATGCCACATACTTTTAAACCACCATATCTCTCAAGAACTCGAGATAGTGAGAACAGTACCAAGGGAATGGTGCTAAACTATTCAGGAGAAATCTGCTCCCTTGATCCAATTACCTCCCACCAGGCCCCACATCCAGCATTCAGGATTACATTTTAACATGAGAATTCGGTGGGGATGTATATCCAAACTATATCACAATGTCATAATCCTTAACATCAATTTTCTCTTCTCTAAAACAGTAATTATAGTAGTGTTGTAATTATTATATACAATTATATATTATATACAATAATATAAATCTCATTACTGTATATAATATAAATGAGATTTCATTGAGATAATGCTTATGAGTGTCTTAGGACATGTTGTATTAAATTTAATGGGCCTCAGTGGAGTCCTGACAATAGAAAGTTATCCAGAACAACTGAAGGTGACTGGCTATTGTTTGGGAATTAATTACAATGACCTTGCCTGGCCATTTGGCCTGTACACTGGTTTTCTTTGCTTATTATAAAGCCTGAGTTTGGGGAAGGTACCTGGAGAGACTTTCTTTGCAGGGCATCTTGAATTATTCTGATTTTCTACTTGCTTTCAAAAATGGCTAATTCCTGGAGAGGTAACTCAGATACAGATTATAAACTTACCTGATGGACCCACTCATGTGGGGAAACCCATGGCTTCCTGGCCGTGCACTTGGTTTTACCAATCAAGAAAAGAAAGGCCCTTGAGCAGGACTGGTGCATAATCACTCTCCTCAATATTATCATTCCACAAACCAACGTTAGACCTCTGCACAGGTGGAGGTTTGTGTTTGAGGACCATTGAACACTACCCATTTCCCTAATGCATCATAATTAAACACCTGTGCTAAGTAACTTCTTACTGATCCACTGTGGAAATTTGCTGGGTACTCAACAGTCCTTGACATTTTCTATCTCTTACTTGGGAGGGTGGTCTCAAGGTTATGCTTTGGTTCTCCTTAAAAACAAAAAACAAAAAACATCCAGCAACTTCTTTCTACTCCATGAAAAATTCTTATTGAGGTATGGATTTCAGGGCCTTTCAAGGACACTTAGGGAAGAAAATATTTTGTGAATTTAGGGGGCATTCCTGTTTTCTCAAAAGCAGTGGTAATTAAAATGCACTGTCCAACAGTGAAGCGCATAAGAGTGTTTTTTTTAAAGTGTGTGTTTTCTGCTTTGTGTTTTTAATGTTGCTGATTCAGTGCAGAGAATGTCTGAGAATGTAGCACCTTTTTAATGAAGTTGGCTGTGCTATTAATATGAGAAATAGGTATAAATTAGGCAAACCAATGTTGCAGTGTGTCAAAAGGCTCTGCAAAAAGGGCCCTTCTCCATTGTCAGGCTCACCGGTTGCAATACACTTCCATACTGCTGCATTGAGAATTTTTCTTTTGTCTTGAACGGCAGCCAGCAAACAGGTTTGGCTCTAGGATAAATTTGTGGCTTAAGTGGAGTCTGTCTTCAACTCATGTCACTTCTCTTTCTTGGTAATAACTTCACATTTTGGGTATTGTGTCTCTTTTCTGTTTACATTATTCCCTCTGTCAAAACAAGAAATAGTAATAGCTAATGGATGTAGTTTATAGAGTATCTAATCTTGTCTGTATTGTTCATGCACACTGAATAAATCACATTTTTTAACCCCCATGTTACAGCTGAAGTAAATTATGCTGAGGGAGGTTAAGGCATACTTATTGTGTCCTATAGCACTTACATGTCATGGTTGTACATTAAACCTAGTCTGTGTGACACCAAATCTGTGAACTTTCCAATTAAGAAGAGAATCTTTAACTGTAGTTTGTGCTTGGTGATTGTTTCAGTAATTACTCTTTAGAAAATGTATTCTCTAGATTAGGCACTTTATTTTAAGCTTTTATTTTCTAACACTGCATTGAAATGCTTGGCCAGGAAAATCTTGGCCATTATCAAAAAGGTAGGGAGAAATTGGGAAATCCATTCAGATAGATGGTGTATTGAGGAAATTCTCCAGATTTTCTTAATTTTGTCACTTAAGGTGATTAATTTGGAGAGAGTTCTGGACATTCAATTCCCTATCCATTTGTTCCTTTTCTTCACCTTCCTAGAAAAATATACAACCCTGCATTTGTAGAACAAGTAAGAATCCCTAAGGAAAATACCATGAGCGTGGCTTTGGTGATGTAAGTCTACAACTTTATGTTTCTAGAGTCAAATGGGCCTTCAGTTCTGCTCAGTAATTCTTTCCTATGTTCCATGTCTTTCATTTCTAACAATAGCTATTCCCCACTTTTATCATGTTCTTCAGGATTTAACCACCTCTCAGGTGATGACCTCACTCTGAATTCACAGAGACAAAGTTCTCAAGTAAGAATTCCATATGCTCTTTGGGATTCCAATGGATATGGAAACCATGTCTATTTACTTTCTCATTTTTCTCTTTTTAGAAAAAATATGTCTGTTCTTTTGTTCAGAGATAATCATTTAATCTTAGTGCCCTGAATCTTCTTAATGGCTCTACCTTGCTCTGTCCATCATTTCTTTTTTCTCTCTTCTGTAACTTTTATATTTTATTTTCTACAGATTCCTTCCTTTTACTTATAAACATGCTCTAGTTTCTCTTGTCTTACATAATCAAAATAATAATTTTTTTAAATGACCAGACTTCATTTGATCTTATGTATCCTCTATCTATTGTTTTATTCTTATTTTTCTTGGAGGTTTGTTGATGATTTTCCCAGGCTTTGGTTCATTTCCCCACTGCCTGTTAACTCTCTGCTCCCTTGTAACCAACCTTCTATCTCCTCCACCGCACAAAGCTTATGATTTTGAACCACATAGCCCCATCGAGAATTCAGTCCTGGTTTCATTGAGCACATATGTGTAATTGAATTATCTTGTCTTATCTTCCTTGACATTTTTCTTCTTTCCTTTTGATTCTTGGAGTCTTTCCAGTCAACATTATAGACATTTCTTCCTCCACTTAATCTTTAAACAAGCCCATTCAAAAGTGGGCGAAGGATATGAACAGACACTTTACAAAAGAAGACATACATGAGGCCAACAAACATATGAAAAAATGCTCATCATCGCTGGTCATTAGAGAAATGCAAATCAAAACTACATTGAGATACCATCTC
>CAUYLG010014172.1:0-12612 GCA_963573385.1 Cacajao melanocephalus | reverse complement strand
TGCATGCTTCGTGAAGTTCTCGTGTTGTGTTTTTCAGTTCCATCAATTCATTTATATTCCTCTCTAAGTTGTCCATTCTCATTAGTATTTCGTTAAATCTTCTTTCAAGGTTCTTAGTTTCTTTGCATTGGGTTAGTACATGTTCTTTTAGCTCACAGAAGTTTCTTTTTATCCACTTTCTGAAACCTGATTCTGTCAGTTCATCACACTCATTCTCCGTCATGCCTTGTTCTTTTGCTGATGAGGAGCTGCGATCCCCTGTAGGAGGAGAGGCATTCTGATTTTGGGTGTTCTCAGCCTTTTTGCACTGGTTTCTTCCCATTTTTGTGGATTTATCCACCCGTCATCTTTGTAATTGCCGACTTTCAGATTGGGTCTGAGTGGATGTCCGGCTTGTTGGTGATGAAGTTTTTTCTGTTTCTTAGTTTTCCTTCGGTGGAGGCCCCTTCCCCACAGAGCTAGGCCTTCCCGGGTTCAGCTGTGCTTACCGTGAAACTCTCAGTCCTCAGTGTTTCCAATTGCTGTTCTCCTTGTGGGGATGGGACCAGCCGAGCCCGACTCAAAGGGCACCCAGTTCCGTATACTCTGCACTGAGAAGCGCCGTGCTGGGGCGCCGGCAAAACAGCCGCACTGGCCAAAAGAGTCACGCTGGCAACCCGGTTGGCCCCTCCGCTGGGTATCTCCCAGTTTGTGGGCAACAGAAATTCGTCTGAAATTGCGGCGTCCACTTGCTCTCTGTGCTTTCACTGGGAGCTACAATTCTGCGCTGCTGCTAATCGGCCATCTTGGATCTCTCTCCAGATCTCTTGACCTTTTGATCCACCTGCCTTGGCCTCCCAAAGTGCTGGGATATAGGTATGTGCCACCTCACCCAGCCATATACCCAGTTTTTAGAGGGTTTTTATCATGAAGGATGTTGAATTTTATCAAATGCTTTTTCAGTATCAGTTGGAATAATCATACGGTTTTTGTCCTTCATTCTGTTGATACGATGTATCACATTGATTGATTTGCATATGTTGAACCATCTTTGCATCCCTGGGAAAAATCCCACTTGGTTAGGATGAACGATCTTTTAAATGTGTTGTTGAATTCAGTTTGCTAGCATTGTGTTGAGGATTTTTGCACCAACATTCATTAGTGATCATGGCCTGTATATTTCTTTTTCTTTTTTAATAATTAGGTATTTAGTATCCAAGATTTTTTTTTTCTTTTCTTTTTTTTTTTTTTTGAGACAAAGTCTCATTCTGTTGCCTAGGCTGGAATGGAGTGCAGTGTCACGATCGTGACTCACTGAAACCTCTGCCTACCAGGTTCAAGTGATTCTCCTACCACAGCCTCCCGAGTAGCTGGGATTACAGGTGCATGCCACCACAACTGGCTAATTTTTTGTATTTTTAGTAGAGACAGGGTTTCACCATGTTAGCCTGGATGGTCTTAGTCTCCTGACCTTGTGATCCATCTGCCTTGGCCTTGCAAAGTGCTGGGATTATAGGTGTGAGCCATCACGCCCGGCCAGTATTCAATATTTCTTTTTCTGAGAAGTCTTTGTCTGGTTTTGGTTCCGTTGCCAAAGTGCCAGGGATTCAGTTTAGAGACTGCTGCTCACTGGACAGAAAATCAGTCAATGAGACAATAGTTATTGCCAGGGGAGAAGGCTTTAATTGGTGCTACAGTCGAGGAGATGGGAAATCAATCTCAAATCCATCTTCCTGACCAACTAAAATTAGGGGTTTGTATACAAGGAAGAAATGTAACCATGTGTGGGAAAACGAGAGTTAGGGAGGGGTAAGGAAAAGAAGCTGGTTAACAGGAAGCAGGTGGTCAGTTAGGCAGTCATGATGGGTGCAGTGATCTGGTAAGTTTCAGCTCTGATTCTCTCTGGGAAGCCTAATGGGTGGTTTCCTGAGAAAGAAACTCAGATAAGACGAATGAAACTTTCCCAAGTGTTAAGACTGGGAGAATCAATTTCTGTGTTTATTCAAAGAAACTAGAAACATCAGCTCTGTGCAGTGAGTGGGTTGATTTTAATGAATGATCTTTTTAATGTGTTGTTGGATTTGATTTGCTTGAGGATTTTTGCATTAATATTCATCAATGATATTGGCCTGTAGATTTCTTTTTTTGATGTGTCTTTGTCTGGTTTTGATGTCAGGGGAATACTGGCCTTCAAAAATGAGTTTGGAAGAAGTAGTCTCTCCTCTATTTTTCAGAATAGTTTGAAGAGGATTGGTGTTAGTTCTTCTTTAAATGTTAGGTAGAATCAGCTATGAAGTTATTGGGTCCTAGGATTTTCTTTGCTGAGAAGCTTTTTACTGTGACTTCTAGTTTTATTCCATCATAGTCAGATCAAATGCTTGATATTTTTTCAGTTTTTTTTAAATGTTTTAAGACTTGTTTTGTGACAAAACATATGGCCTCTCCATGAGAATGATTCATGTACTAAGGAAAAGAATGTGTATTCTGTAGCCATTGGATGAAATGGTCTATAAATGTCTACTAGGTTTATTTGGTCTACAGTGCAGATTAAGTCCAATGTTTCTTTGTTGATTCTTTCTTTTATTCTTATTCTCTGTTGCCTGGGCTGAAATGCAGTGGCACGACCTTGGCTCACTGCAACTTTCACCTCCCAGATTCAAGCAATTCTCCTGCCTCAGACTCCTGAGTAGCTGGGATTACAGGCGCCTGCCACCACGCTCAGCTAATTTTTGTATTTTTAGTAGAAATGGAGTTTTGCCATGTTGGCCAAGATGGTCTTGAACTCCTGACCTCAAGCGATCCACCCACCTTGGCCTCCCAAAGTTGCTGGGATTACAGGTGTGAGCCACGGCACCTAGTCTCTTTGTTGATTTTCTTTCTGGAAGATCTATTCTCCCAAACAGACAAGAGGTCTCTTTCTTTCCTGTCTCTGTCTCTGTCTCTCTCTTTTTCTCTCTGTCTCTCTGCTGAGCCACCTGGAGCTGGGTAGGGGGTGGTAACACAAGTACCCCTGTAGCCACCATCACTGGGGCTGCGCTAGGTCAGACTTGAAGCCAGCACTGCATTGAGTCTTGCCTAAGACCCTCTGTAATCACTACCTGGCTACTGCCTGTGTTTGCCCAAGGCCCTATGGCTCTACAATCAGCGGGTAGCAAAGCCAGCCAGGCCTTTGTCCTTCCCTTCAGGGCAGCGAGTTCCCCCAGGCACCACGTAGGTCCAGAGATGCTGTCTGGTCACTAGGGACTGGAGTCAGAAACCTTAGAAATCTCCCTACTGTTCTGCCTGGTGTTCTGTGTTACTGTGACTGAGCTAGCACTCAAACCATGGGACACAGTCCTTCCCACTTAGGCAGAGGAGCCTCACCCCATGGCCACCACCACACGCCCATGGGCAGTACTGCCAGGCTACTACTGATGTTCACTGAGGGCCTAAGGGCTTTTCAGTCAGTTTTTAGTGAATGCTGCCAGGCCCTGGGACCCACGATTCAGGGCAGTGGGCTCCCCTCTCGCCCACGGCAGGTCTAGGAATACCATTCTAGAGCCAAGTCCTTTTATTGGGAACCCTAAGAGCCCACTTGGTGCTCAACCCCACTGTGGCCAAGCTAGTGCCTAAGTTGCAAGACAAAGCCCCTTTTACTTTTCTCTCTGCTTTACTCAGGCACAAGGAGTCTTTCACCTTAGCCATCACAGCTGGGAATGGGCTGGGTCTCACCTGAAGGCAGCTCATCCTGTAGTCTCACTCAAGGCCCATGGCGTACTACCTGGGTATTGCTACTGATTATTCAGGGCCCAAAGACTCATTAGTTTATAGGTGATGACTGTCCAGTACTGTGTCCTTCTGTTCAAGGCAGCAGGTTCCTTTCTGCCCCAGGGTGCACCTAGAAATGTTATCCATTAGCTAGGGCCTGGAATGGGGGTCTCATGACTGTGCCTGGTGTTCTGTCTTACTGTGGCTAAAGCTGATATCCAATATATAAGACATAGTCCTCTTTACTCTTCCCTCTCCTCTCTTCAAGTGGAAAAAAGGGGACTCTCTTGGAGCTGTGAACTGTGCTGCCTGACATTGGGAGAGGGGTGCTGCAAGCACTCTTTTGGCCATCCTGCTGGTGTCTCAGGAGGTCATGTGCCCCACAAGTCCACTGCCTCTGAGCCCAGCTCAGCACCTAGACTTACCTTGGAGTTGCAGTCCTTGTGGCCTAGAGTGCCTTTCAAGTTTATTTAGAGCCCCAGTATACTTCAGCTCACAGTGGCAAGGCTTGCCAGAACTCAAGTTTCCACTACTGAGATAGGCGATTAGGCAATTCTCCTCTGGCTAGGGCTGGTCTAAATGTTCCCTCTGTGAGTGAGCATCGGCCTCAGCCTGATTTACTTTCCTCTGTGACAGGACAGCACTGAATTTAGTGCAGAGTCTCACAATTGCTGTTCTTTTCTACTCCCAAACTACCCAGATTTTCTCTCTGCAGCAAGTTCCCCCAGGCACCTGGTTCTTACAAAGGTGCCTTTTTTGTGATAGTTAGATTTGGTGTTACTGGCCAGGTGCAGTGGCTCATGCCTGTAATCCCAGCACTTTGGGAGGCTGAGACGGGTGCATCACCTGAGGTCAAGAGTTGACCATCCTGGCAAACATGGTGAAACCCCATCTCTACTAAAAATACAAAAATTAGCTGGGTGTGGTGGTGTGTGCCTGTAATCCTAGCTACTCAGGAGGCTGAGGCAGGAGAATCGCTTGAACCCAGAGTGGGGAGGTTGCAGTGAGCAGAGATTGTGCCACTTCACTCCAGCCTGTGCAAAAGAGCAAAGTTCTGTCTCCAAAAAAAAAAAAAAAAATTTTGGAAATTTGGTGTTCCTACAGGGCTGATGGTCATTAAAGCCGTCATCTATTCAGCCATCTTGGGCCACCCCTCTCCCAACCCAGATTTTTAAGAAAAAAATTCCATAACTTTTTTGAAAACATTTCTGCTAAATATTTTATATCTACAAAAAGGAACTCGGAAGTAGATGTATTACTGTTATAAAGCAACTTACCGATTTAATTGTGAGATATTTATTTAGCATCTGCTATGAGCCAAGCTCTGTATAACATACAGCATTTTGTTCACGATGATGAACAAAATAGACAAGATCCAAAGTCTCATGGAACTTACATTTTAGTGGAGAAAGTAGACAATAAGCAAACACTATGGTTTGAGGTGCGTATTACTTATTCACGTGCAAGTATTAAGTAAAAATGATATATTGCTTGCATCCCAGAGACAAACTGTAGACTAGTAATATAAGTTAAGGAAATATCAGAATACATATTGTGTTTACAGCATTGGATATGTATAAGAGTACTTTGCAAGAGATTGTGGAAGAAACTAGAGTGCATGAGCTCTGAAGAACTCCATCAATTAAACAGTTGCAGGCAGAAGGATCTATAGACAGATTGAGAAGTAGTTGCTGAGAGAAAATCTAGAATCCAGAGTGTTTAGAACAGAAGAAATGAGTGAGTTGTGTTGGATGCTATTGAGCAGTCATTTAGGATGAGGATGGATTAAACTTGTTATATAGAGATTGTTGGTGTTTCAGTGATTTCAGAAGGAAAGACGTTAGATAAAAATGGATTAAACAGTGAACGAAAGGAAGGAAAGAAGAGATGGGCTCATTACAGACAATGGCTCGTGTCTGTAATCCTAGTACTTTGAGAGACCAAGGCAGGAAGATTGCTCGATCCCAGGGGTTCAAAACCAGCCTGAGCAACATAGCAAGACCCCATCTCTGCAAAAAATTTAAAAATTAGCCAGGTGTGTTAGCATACACCTGTAGTCCCAGCTACTCAGGAGGCAGAGGCTGCAATGAGCCATGATCGCACAATTGCACTCCAGCCTGGGTGACAGAGTGAGATCCTGTCTCTCCAGGAAAAAAAAAAAGAAGAAGAAGAAGAAGAAATAACAACTCTTGAGAAAAACAAGTACTACATAAACTGCTGCCTTAACTTCATGACTCTATACAACCAAATAGCTGAGATTTTTCTCTTTGCATCTTCTTCATGTTCCAGGCCTTCTTCTGCAGTCTCATAGCCCTCATCATTGCTACCATCAGCATTGCTACCTCCCTTTTGGGAGGTCTGCTCGTAAAGGCAGCATAGAAATGGGATTACACTGGAGGATATGAGGGATCAGGAGGGTGGGGACCTTTAACAGGAATAGAAGACCTTCTCCACTGCGAATGGAAGGAAGGGGAAACAAGTATAGATTCCTATCAGTTTGTACATTTGAAAGTAGGAAAATGATTGTTTTATTTGGAGCTGAGCCCTAGAGAGGCATAAAAGGGTGCTGGATTAAAGAGAAAGATGATATAAAATGACTTCTTGAAGAATGGGTCAGCTCCTGTAGGCAAAGTAATTGAACAGAGAAAAGAGCAAAGCTTGCTGAGTGGTTCTTGGGTCCTTGCTATGATTGGAAGCCATCGTTGGTATTGGTATTTGCAATGGTTTTTGTGATTTTTCTCCCCCTTCTTCAGAAAGAAGGATAGGGTTATATAGATGGTTAGAGTCATTCAGTCATGTAAAACTCAGTTAATTGTGATTTCTCACTGGGAATAATTGCAACAAGACCTCAGCTTCAAAAAGAATATGCTGAATGTAATCTAACTTTTTTATTTCTGAGGCTTTCATTGTATTAGTAGGATGCTCTGATTGTTAAAGACTGTTCTAGGTTCAGTTTAACAAGTTTTTTCCTAATGCACACCACAGTGTTAGGCTTTTAATCTAGTGTTAGATTTTAATCTTTGAAAGTTAAAATCGTTGCCTGAAGCAGCACCTGCCTGTGGTGAGAATGGTACATACTATGAGAGCAGTGTGTACCCTGTGCCAGGGAAGCACTGAATTGGTACCCTCTCCAGAACAGGCTGGTTGTCCTGGGAAACTGCCAGGGGGGATGACTAAAGTAGTCAATTGTGTTGGAACTTAGAAGATCCATTGTTTAAATTCATTTTTATAATATAAAATAGTGCGTGGTGGCTCATTCCTGTACCCTAGCACTTTGGGAGGCTGAGGCAGGCTGATTGCTTAAGTCCAAGAGTTCGAGACCAACTTGGGCACCGTGTTGAAACTCTGTCTCTTAAAACAATACAAAAGAATTAGGCAGCCCTGGTGGTGCGTACCTGTTTTCTCAGCTATTAGAGAGGCTGAAGTGGGAGGATCACCTCAGCCCAAGGAGGTCGAAGCTGCAGTGAGCCATAATCACACCACTGCACTCCAGCCTGAGTGACAGAGTGAGACCTTGTCCCAAAAGAGGAAGGAAAAAAAAAAAGAAAGAAAAGAATGGTTACAGTGCCAGATCAGACCATAAAAATCAGTGTAAATATTACATATTAAAAATATTAAAAATATTTTAAAACAGTATTTAAAAACTAAGAAGGTAACAATTTTTAAGCATGAGATTCATTCTGAATGCTAGTGTTGAGAAAGTATTTCATTTGGTAAAGTGAATTTCAGATTTTGTAGAGAATTCTTGAGGGAGTGAGTGAGTGCTTTTTAAGGGCTACAGTATATGACGGTGACTCTCTTGCGTTTAACTCATTTTAGAAACTTCTGGCTTTTTAATTTTGATGCTATATAAATCACTTTTTTAAAAATGCAGCATTTCCAGCTATAAATGGAATAATGAAAATGAAAGATTTTATGTATTTACTTTGGGAGTAACTGATAGACATTGGAAAAAGAGTGGGCTGAAAAAAGGGGAGGGCAGTGAGAATGTTATTGAGTCCCTGTTATAAGTCAGATATTGTACCAGGTACCTCCATGCGTAGAGTCATTGTTATATACTGTAGCCCTTAAAGGCACTCACTTAAAAATTCTCTACAAAATCTGAAATCGACTTTACCAAATGAAATAATATTTTCTCAACACTAGCATTCAAAATGAAAATCATGCTTAAAAATTCTTAACTTATAAGTTTTTAAACAATACTGTTTTAAAGTATTTCTTATTGAAAATATGTGATATTTATACATATTTATAGTCTTAACAGAATCTTATTAAATGTAGGTATCATTGACATCCCCATTTAACGGATGAGAAAAGTCATCACTAAAATGATTTGCCCTAAGGTAGGTGGCTAGTGGTAAAAGGCAGGATTTAATTCTAAATCATCATTGCCTCTGTTCTTTTTTCTTTTTTTTTTTGGAGACAGAGTGTTACTCGATCACCCAGGCTGAAGTGCAGTGGCTCAATGTCTGCTCACTGCAACCTCTGCCTCCTGGGTTCGAGCGATTCTCCTGTCTCAGCCTCCCAAGAAACTGGGATTACAGGCATGCGCCACCACACCCAGCTAATTTTTATATTTTTAGTAGAGAGGGTTTCACCGTGTTGGCCAGGCTGATCTCGAACTCCTGACCTCAAGTGATCCACCCGCCTTGGCCCCCCAAAGTGCTGGGATTATAGGCATGGGCCACTGCACTGGCTGCCTGTGTTCTTTAGAGAGAGAGACAGGGAAAACAATAAAATTAAAAGGGTTTATATGTGATTTTTTTTTTTTAAGCAGAAAGGCAGTATTGAGAAATAAAGTGGGATTACCTGTATTGGTCCAAGTCTGGAGCAGTTGTCAAGGTTGTATGCAACAGTCGTGTTATTGACTGTTCATAAATGAGATTCATTTGCTGGTAGTAATATTGATGGTGGTGGGTGGTAGGAACGCTTATCTGTGGGCTTTCTTGAAAATTCAGGGTTTGCAAAATATCTCTCATTTTTTTGCATCATATGAGAGAGATATGTTTTCAGTGATTGACTAGAACTCAGAGAAGTGTGAATACATGGATATGAATCGATTTTTGTTGTTGTTTAGGCTTAAGTTAATTGCTACCCATAACTGAATTTTCAGTCTTTCATACTTAGGATGTTTGTGAATCTCTAATTAAATAAACATTGGCATAAGAGTTCTGAAAGGATATGTTCTTTGATAACTGTATCTGTTCTCAGAAATATCTTTTGGAAATGTAGAAAGTAAACTCAGTTCATATTTTATATATGAATGGCAAATATAGATTTTAACAAAAAGTATAAATCTAAGATAATATAAAAAGGGTTTGTGTATGTGTTGTATGTTGGTTTGACAGGAAAAAAAATACTACTAAACAGTTTATGCTTCACAATTCGTACTAGAAAGCTCTTCAGTCATCTCCATTAACCACTTTTTTAAATGTTCCTAGGTCATTGAATCTTTGGGAATTATTATTTATAAAGCACTGGACTATGGTTTGAAGGAGAATGAAGAAAGGGAATTAAGCCCTCCCCTAGAGCAGCTCATCGATCACATGGCCAACACGGTAGAAGCTGACGGTAGCAATGATGAGGGCTATGAGGCTGCAGAAGAAGGCCCGGAAGATGAAGAAGATGAAAAGAGAAAAATCTCAGCTATTCGGTCGTATAGAGATGTCATGAAGGTAAGGCAGCAGTTTGTGTAGTACTTGTTTTTCTCAAGAGTTATTATTTCTTCTCTTTTTTTCCCTGGATAGACAGTCTCACTCTGTTGCCCAGGCTAGAGTGCAGTGGTATGGTCATGGCTCACTGCAGCCTCTGCCTCCTGAGTAGCTGGAACTACAGGTATGTGCCACCACACCTGGCTAATTTTTAAATTTTTTGCAGAGATGGGAGTCTTGCTGTGTTGCTCAAGCTGCTTTTGAACCCTTGGGCTCAAGCAGTCCTTCTGCCTTCACCTCCCAAAGTGCTGAGATTATAGAAATGAGCCACTGTGCCCAGCTTGTTATTTTTTAAAAATTGAGTGGTTGACATATAGCTGCATTTATTTAAAAATAAGAAAGAGAGAGAGAAAAAAAGAGAAAGGTAGGTAGGTAGGTAGGTAGGTAGGTGATTCAGCATTTAGTAATAGTACTTTTAGATATTCTATGCCCCTTATCATTACATATCATGTATCAGCTTGACTAGGCATTATGTCTTCAGTTGACCTCTGTATTTCCTTTGTCTAGATTAAATAACAACTGTTATCCACTTACTTACATGAAGATTTTGCCTCTCAAGTGTCACAGCTGATTGTTTTACTTTGTTTTCTTGACCTACCTAGTGATATTTATATGCAATGAAGCAAGTTTGGTGGGTTATACGGAATTTTTCTCTTTATTTAAATTTTGCTGTGTACTTGAAGGCCATAATGTCTACTATGCTAAATGTACAGAGATTAATTTAAAACAGATTTGTCAAATTAGCCATAAAAGAAAGTTACTTATATATGATATTTACTAGGTTTTATAAGCAGTGTCAATGGTGTATCTCTTATTTTCCAACTTTTCATAAAGTGTTTCAGAGACAGGAATATAGAAGCACTGTCACAATGGTAGTTTTCAGATGTGCTGGGTGCCCCTGCTCCTTAGAGCTCCTTAGGTGGTACATCTCTCAAGGACTCTGGAAAGAACTATACAAGTTATGATTCTTATGAAATTTAGATATATCCTTTAGCTTTTTAAAGATGTGTAGTACTTCTCATTTTAAATCAGCCTATACACATAAATACACATATATATATTTATATAAACAAATAGAAATTTGATGTGTTTTATTCATTTTATGTTTTCTAGATGTTAAGGTTTATTTTTAAAAAACATATAAACACACTTAAAGGCCAATTAAACTTTCTGCAGACCACATATGCCCTGCTTATTCTGTGGAAGACCATGATAAATCGTGATTGAAAAAATGAAGAGTAAAAAGTTTACATTAAGAAGCAAAACCACTCAGACCTCTGAAAGTGAGCTAACAGTATTTTGGTTGTGTGTGTGTTGAGGGAGTATGCATAAGGAGTGGTGAAAGAAGAAGGGAACACCTACCTAACCAACGAGATCCATAAAATCAACCCTGGCACCAGGAGTGTAACAGATGTCACAGATTGCTGTCTTAACAGATGTCACAGATTGCTTTGGAAGATGAGAGCCAGAGAGTAATTGGAATTTAAGAATTTTATTCAATGATATTAAATATTTTATTTAAAAAGTCTTGGACATTTAGAAGTTTGAATGGATACCTTTTATTTTATTTTTTAATTTGAGCTACTGTGGTTCCCTAACTTACTGCCATCATTATATGAAAAATGAATAGTTAAAAGGGTGCTTAAAAAGACAGGTTTTTGGCTGGGCATGGTAGCTCACACCTGTAATCCCACCACTTTGGGAGGCCCAGGTGGGAGGATCACTTGAGCTCAGGAGTTTGAGACCAGCCTGGGCAACAGAGTGAGACCTCGTCTCTATTTAAAAGAAAAAAAGGCCAGGCGCAGTGACTCATGCCTGTAATCCCAGCATTTTGGAGGGCCGAGGCGGATGGATTACTTGAGGCCAAGAGTTCAAGACCAGCTGGCCAACGTGGTGAAAACCTATTTCTACCAAAAAAATACAAAAATTAGCTGGATGTGGTGGCACGCGCCTGTAGTCCCAGCTAGTTGGAGACTGAGGCACGAGAATCTCTTCAACCTGGGAGGTGGATATTGAATTGAGCCAAGAGTGCACCACTGCACTCCAGCCTGGGTGACAGAGTGAGACTGTGAGGAAAAAAAAAAAAAAAAAAAAAAAAGAAAGGCAAAGCAAAGAAAAAAGTCTTAAAGGTTTTATAGATTGAAGGAAAACTGAAGTTTACAATTCTATTAGAAATTTTATTGGAGAATATCACAACCTTACCTGTTGTTTATTGGTTTCCATGCTAATCAAAACTGACCTATAAAATTCTCTATATCTGTAACTGTTCTGAATGTTCCATGTAGCTGAATGAGAAGAAAAATAATTGCTGAAACATTTTACAAATAAACTGAAATTTTAAAATATTATAAAACCTATGATTTGGCTGGGCACGGTGGCTCATGCTTGTAATCCCAGCACTTTGGGAGGCTGAGGCGGGTGGATGACAAGGTCAAGAGATCGAGACCATCCTGGCCAACATGGTGAAACCCTGTCTCTACTAAAATACAAAACTTAGCTGGGTGTGGTGGTGCATGCCTGTAGTCCCAGCTACTTGGTAGGCTGAGGCAGGAGAATTGCTTGAACCTGGGAGCTGAGATTGTGCCACTGCACTCCAGCCTGGGCGACAAGAGTGAGACTCTGTCTCAAAAAAAAAAAAAAAAAAAAAAAAAAAAACCCAAAAATACCAAACCGTGATTCCTCATCATACAGTGCAGGTATGAGTTCGTGCTTTGGTTAGCAGGTTGAAAACCTCAGTTCATAAAGTGACTCTGTTTACTGTGTTGGAAGAGAAGACCAGAATTACTTAAAGAATTGTAACTGCTTTCTCCTTGTTTGAAGTAGAAATATGAAACTAAGTTTGATTCATAAAAATAATAGGATGTTTAATAACTTGAAACAATTTGTTTTCAATTCTTAGCAAGCAAGACCCTCTTTAATGTGTAACTTTTGTCCTGGATAGTCTTTTATTCCAACGAGTTATTAATTTTGTATGTTTTTTTTTTTAAAACTCTTTTTTTTTTTTTTGTAAGAAAGAAAAAGAGAGGAAAGAAAGTGAGAGTGAAAGAAAGAAAGAAAAAGAATGTATGAGAGAAAGAAAGAGGAAGAAAAAGAGGGAGAGAGAACAGTATTCTTGTTCTACTGCCCAGGCTAGAATGCAGTCTAAAAATGGGTATTAAAAACCTCTATTATGCCA
>CAUYLG010014170.1:0-60443 GCA_963573385.1 Cacajao melanocephalus | reverse complement strand
CCGACTTTCAGATTGGGTCTGAGTGAACGTCTGGCTTGTTGGTGATGAAGTTTTTTCTGTTTCTTAGTTTTCCTTTGGCAGACGCCCCTTCCCCACAGAGCTTGGTCTTCCCAGGTTCAGCTGTGCTTACTGTGAAACTCTCAGTCCTCAGCACTTCCAATTGCTGTTCTCCTTGTGGGGGTGGGACCAGCCGAGCCCAACTCAAAGAGCACCCAGTTGCGTATATGCCACACTGAGAAGCACTGCACCGCGCCGGGGTGCCAGCAAAACAGCTGCGCCAGCCAAAAGAGTCACGCTGGCGACACGTGTGGCTCCTCCGCCAGGAATCTCCCAGTTTGTGGGCCACAGAAATTCGTCTGAAATTGCAGCGTCCACTCGCTCTCTGTGCTTTCACTGGGAGCTACAATCCTGAGCTGTTGCTAATCGGCCATTTTGGATCTCTCCGCCCGGTGATGAAGTTTTTTCTGTTTCTTAGTTTTCCTTTGGCAGATGCCCCTTCCCCACAGGGCTGGACCTTCCCGGTTCAGCTGTGCTTACTGTGAAACTCTCAGTCCTCAGCGCTTCCAATTGCTGTTCTCCTTGTGGGGATGGGACCAGCCGAGCCGGACTCAAAGGGCACCCTGTCCGGTATACTCCACGCCGAGAAGCGCCGTGCGGGGGCGCCGGCAAAATAGCCACGCCGGCCAAAAAAGTCGCGCTGGCGACCCGTGCGGCTCCTCCGCCGGGAATCTCCCAGTCTGTGGGCAACAAAAATTCGTCTGAAAGTGCGGCATTCACTCGCTCTCTGCGCTTTCACTGGGAGCTACAATACTGAGCTGTTGTTAATCGGCCATCTTGGATCTCTCTCAACAAATAATTCTTAAGCAGCTATTCATGCCAGGCACTGTTGTCATAGCTGCTGGTGACTCAGGCAAGAGTGCCTGTCTATAATGGAGCTTATATTCTAGGATTGGGGTGAGAAGCACCAAAGACTAAACATTAGTTAAGGTATTGTTAAGTGCTACCAAGAAAGCAATGCACGGTAACTTGATAGAATCTAGCTACAGCAAGTGCAGAGGGAATTGCTATAGACCGTTGTGATAGAGCCCTTCTATTAGAAGGTGATTTCTGAGTAGAAACCTTCTCAAATGATTAGAAGAGGTCATGCAAAGATTTTGCAAAAAAAAAAAAAGAGTTTTAGGAGGAACCAAGAGCAAAGGCCAAGTGTCTAAGCAAGGAGCAACTAAGTATCTCTTAAAATAAAATACAGCAAAAGCTATAGGAATAGCCAAGAAGGTTGGAGGATGCTGAAGTAAAAATGTCGATAAAGCCTTGCGGTCCTTGGCCATATTTTGGATTGTATTGATGGCGTGTAAGCAAGAATCAAGTCATTCCTAGGAGTTTTCATGGGATTTTGAGTGAACTACCTCTTAACAACCACAGCACCATCAATGAGTTCTGATTTCTTCTTGAAGTTCCTTCATCAGGGCAAATTCATCTTTACTCTGGCTGGTCTCTTATTCCTTCTTTTGCTCATAGGCATCAGTGCCTTCTTTCTGGTAGCCTCCTATTAGAATCTAAAATCATCCCATGCTGTTGTTTCACACTTAATGGTCCACAGGATGATCTCACACATTCTCTGGTCTGACAAACTTCAGGAGTGCAAATCTGAACAGAGCTACCAGGTTCACCTTGGCTCCACAATCAAAGAAGTTAGACCATCCATCACTCACCTTTTAGAATTTTTTTTTTTCAGATCCAAACACTGACTGAATGTGGGGGTCAGGGTCTTATTAAAACCCTTTTCTTTTGAATTAAGATGAAAGAAGACTCACAGCTTATCATGTCTTCTCTTAATATCCTGTCCCATTTCTACCCCTTACTTTTTCTACCTTCTATGTGCGTGACAGGTTAAAAAGATCTAGTTTTTCCCATAATCTCTGAAAACACAGTGATATGCAAGCTTCTAAATCTTATTGTCAGAATGTTATCTACAAGAAACACAGAGGGATATACTAATTAAGAACGCAGTCAGTAAAATACAGAATGTGAAAAACTGCAGGACAAACAACCCAGTTTGTTTTTCATGACAAGAAAATAAGGAGGGGAAAAAATCTATAAATTAAAAGAAACTGAAGAGACACACCAACCAAGTATGAGTCATAAACTTTGTTTAGATCCTAAGTCAAACATGCTATCTATAAAAGAAGTTATCAGACAATCAGGGAAACGTGAACACTGGCTAGATATATGATGATATTAAGGAAATATAGTTAAATTGTCACAGGAATAACAGTATTTTGGCTATGTTTAACATTGAAATTTTCTTATCTTTTAGTAACACATACTAAGATATTTTTAGATGAGGTGATACGATGTCTGGAATTTGCTTTAAAATAATCCACTAGTGGAGGGAGAGGCATAGAGATGAAATAAGACTGGCTATGTGTTGAAGCCCAGTGATGGATACAAAGGGATTCATTCCACTATTCAACAGACTTCCGTAAGTACTTGAAATTTTCCATGAAAATGAAAAAGAAAACACTGCTTCATGGCCTCACAGCTTTCTTTGAATTGTGGCATTGATTGTCTTGATGCCTCCACTGAAATATCTATTTAAGATTTTCCATACGATGTGTTACATGTGCCTACACAATTCGTGGGCTGCCTTGTAGGCTGCTCACTTCTACCACACCATATTGCTTCTCCTTGGAAACTCACTTTCAACAACTGCTCCACTTTCTCCTTGATGCGTCCAAACAGTGTTGGACAGTCATACCATAATGGAAGTAGCATGATATGGAAAGGAGCTCCCTGGACTTTTGGTCTATAAGTCACTTTCTTCTACTATTCTTCTACTACAGCAATTCTGAAATTGAACAAGTTCTATCATGAAGTTCTGTGTAGGAGACAGCTTTGGTTCTTATCAGTCTCAAGGGAGTGACTTCATTTTGAGACTAGGCACTTTATATTGCATACATTGATGCCTCCACTTTATAGCCCTTTAACATAATATTTTAATGTAGATGATTTACGAAATATCAGTTGCACCTCTGGAGTACGCTGGAATTAAATACCATTTACAGTCTTCTCCTATGATGACATTATGCCACTCTAGACCCTTTCTCTGTAAAATTGCTTCTCTTTTTTAGTATCTACTATAAATTTTATGATTGATTGCAGATATTTGTCTGCAGGGCCTAAAGCCCTTACACTTCTTTCTTGTGTTGCATTCCTTATTAGGTCACCCAAAAATAACAGTGCCAGAAGTCGTTATGAAGACAGACATTTAAAGGAATTTTAGGGTGAAGCTCATGAAAAGCAATTGAAAAGAAGGAGCTACATAATATGCTCTGCTTAGTGTTTCACTTTCTCTAAACTCAAATAGTCTTCTTTTTATAACATGGGTAAAAGAGAGGGCAAATTAAACTTTCTCACCACTATTAAACATTACAAGTTACAGATGTATTTCAACTAGGTGTCATTAATATGTCAGAAATTATTTAAATTCTCTTTCCCTTCTTAGGAATGGCAAGGAAATCAAACACATACACACACAGATACACACACAGACAGCCCCAAAATGACAGTGAATTAATATCACTAAGTAGAATTTCCCAGTATTCTCATTGTATTTCTTTGCACACAAAAATAATGTGTTTGTGGACATGAAGAATAGACAAGGAGCTATAATCTCATTTAACCAGAATATGTAGATACTTACAACTTAATCTCTTATTAGCAATTGTGAAAAAAGATCAAAGGTTGGCATTGATATATTCGCCAGCTAAAAGAAGGACACAGAAAAGGTCATTAAAATTATAGACAAAGTTTGGAAATATAATAAAACTCACCATCCAAAGACCATTTATAAGGAGCGAATTCATGGGATTAAGTACAATCTTAATGTGACGAGTGAGAACAATAAACCAAATTAGCCTGGTAATAGTTTTCATAGAATTGCAAATCTAACAGATCAGCAGAGGAAAACAGGTCTGATAAGTGGATGCTGAAAAACCATCTAAGTGTGTCCTATAAATGTATTGAGATAACTGGGATAATGTAGCTTTGCAAATTATGAAGGAATATACATCTGAGAGGGTGCCTGACCAAGAAATAAGAACTGACGCTAGAATATCAGTCAGAAGGAGAGAAAAATAGCACATATAACAAATGCAATTGAGCAAAAAATAGAGATTATCTTCAGTGACTCACATTTTTATTGATTGCTTAGACTTTCAAATGATATTATTATAACATTGCATGAATGACTAGCCCTTCATAATAACTCTATTTACAGTGCTCATTATGTGTTATAAACTGCTGTAAGCACTGCACTAATCTTATAATCTTCACAACAATCCTATGAAAAGATATTGTTATTATGCCTTATATTACTTGTGATAAACTGGGGCATGAAGAGGTTACTTAACTTGCCCCAGGGAATGGTTGAGTTACAGCTACCATTCCTTACTACCCCTTGCCTTTGAAAAGACAAGACAAACTTACGTCAAATAATTGGAGGACAATTACAAATATATGTGCATAACATGTTGAGAATGGATATGCATACATTAGAGAAAGGGCTGGGTAAAGGAATGAAAGAAATCATAATATGTAATTAGGATAATTGCAAAATAAAGTGCTTTCACATTTGTCATCTGATTCAGGGAAGAAATAAAACAATCTGCATAAAGATGGTACAGAAAAGAAATATAATCGACCACAGTCTCAACCTGAATTAGCAAAATAAAATAAATGAAAAATGTATAAATGGCACCCCAAGAAGGACCATGAGAATATACTACCATCACACGTAGTCAATTTAATTTTTGCCACCATGTGATCTCTGGATACAGCATCTGGAACTCAAAAATGCTGGTAAATGGCCAGCATAGTGGCTCACACGTGTAATCCCAGCACTTTGGGAGGCAGAGGCAGGAGGATAACCTGAGGTCAGCAGTTCAAGACCAGCCTTGCCAACATGGTGAAACCCCATCTCTACTAAAAATACAAAAATTAGCCAGGCAAGGTGGCACACGCCTGTAATCCTAGCTTCTTAGGAGGCTGAGGCAGGAGAATCTCTTGAGCCAGAGCCAGGAGGTGGAGATTGCAGTGAGCCAAGATCACGCCACTGCACTCCAGCCTGGGCAAAGAGCTAGACTTCGACTAAAAAAAAAGAAAGAAAGAAAATGCTGAGAAACGCTATCTAAACAGCTGGTAAATTTATATTTCCTATACTCCAGACATTGCTTTATTAGTAGTGTTATTATTTTCATTTTTACTATAAAAGATCCTTGTTGTGGTCCAAAATCAGTATTAAAGTAGATAAGGTAAGCCCCGAAGGAATGCAAAGGACAGGCCAGCTGTAGTCAGAGCTGCACTGGGAAACAGGTTAGAAAGCCTGCGGTGATAATGATACCATTCATTATCTGACAGGAAAGAATCAGGGCCAGCCAGTGTTCCTAGCATGAACTTTTTTCTACCCAACTTTCTCTTCAAATTAGTCCACATAGTGGAAAGTTGTGAAGTATATTTTATGGCTGATGTTAAAAGCTTACTTAAAAAAAAAGTTTAATGAAGGAAAGAATGAAATGTTGTTTTTAAAAAGGTAGGATCTAGTTTAGATTTAAGAAAAATTTCTCGGCTATAAAAACTTCCAATCTCTGTAATAGCATAGCAACGTAAATTATGGACTCACCTTCTCTTAGCATTTTTACAGCCGAAGGAGAGAATGATATTGCTGGCCTGCCTAAAATAGGGAGATGGACTAAATAACTTCAAGGATTCCTTCATGCGCGTTGATTTTGGGATAACTTCAGGCAGTCTACTGTTAGGTTTTTGGCTTAGTCTCAAGTGACTGCAAAGGTTTAAAAAGATCTGAGTGAAAACATTCAGATACATGAACTCATTATGGTATCATAGATATACTTACATCAAAATCCTTAAGGATGTGAAAATACGTTTCTACTGACCTTCTTGTATCTAGTATCTGCTGGTCCTCAGCAAATTTAGCCCTGGTGTGTCCCTAGCACTGAGGCAGGGGTTTCAAATTACTGATGAGGTCTTCTGCCTCTTTAAAGGTGGTATTAAGAGTACCTAGGAGTTCTGAGCAATATAGTCCCTTTTTAGATCTGTCCATTCATCATGATCCCATGCCAGAATTTGTTAGGTAAACATGATTGACAGACAGCCATCTTTATCCTTTATATGGCTGGAGGTCAGCCCTGGTGGAAAGTAATGCTTTTTTAATTAGCTGTTAGAGGATTGAGTTTCCTTTGTGTGGATTGCATGCTGCTGCTCTCTCTCTGAGCTGGTATCCAAAGTGGGTATCTCTTATGCCTTACATGCTCAGTATAACTCAGATGACTGAAGAACAGTCATAAAAGATTCATATTGATGCTGTTTTATAAAAATGTTCACAGCTGGCAAAAAAATAGAGAAAGAAAACATACTTGAAATAACAGAGTTCTCAGAAAGAAAAACGAGCAACCTTTTTGAAGGCTATCTTGGCAAATAGTGGCTGCAAAGAGAAAACTGTTTTGTTGCAATTCTTCGGCTGCAAAAATAAAATAAAATAAACATAATTTTTAACTGTAATGTGCAAAATATAATTACCTCCTAGGAACTGGTCCTTCCATTTAAAGGTAAAATAAACCCTGAAACAGTTCTGGTTTGGCAGAGTTTGCAAAAAAAAAAAAAATAAATAAGGCAAGCATTTGTGACTAATTCAACGGCACTGCACTACTTCGCATCTTTCGTGAGGCACTGTGTTCACTTCAGAAAAAGCTGATGGTTTTCATGCCTAAAATAATTAATTCAGCAATATGTGAAGCCACTGTGAAATAAAAAATGGGTGTGTACAAAATACATATTCAAAACACATGCTTTTTATTTAAGTGTAAAATTGGTGGGCTAAGAAAGAAACACTCAAGCTTATAACATGAACTTCTAAGTCATTTATAAATATAGTGACTAGATATGCTGGCCTGGTATCAGGGCTAAAGTTATATAAAGAGCCTCAAAGTGAATTTTCTACCTTATGAATTAAAAATAAAATCAATTATTTGTATGCAACGTATAAATAGATGCAGACTCTATCTCTTTGGTTTAGTTTCATGTCTAAACTCATCTACAGATTTTCTATATGGATTTTTGTTTTTAATTTCATTGATTTCTATTCTTTTATTTATTATTTTCTTCTTCTTGCATTTGTTACACACAAACATTTCTTATGGTTTCTTAAAGTGAAAGTTTAGATAGTTGATTTGAATGCTCTCTTCTTTTGAGATGTTTCTTCCATCATGAACTTTCTCTCTCTCTCTTTTTTTTTTTTTCATTAAGAGGTAGTATGATATTTAAGCATATGAGATCTGGACCCAAACTGCCTGAGGTTGAAAGTCAATTCTGCCACCTACTAGCTATGTGATTTTGGGAAAATTACTTAAGCTCTCTGAGCCTCAGTCTCTTAATTTGTTAAATGGGGCTAGAAATACTTTATGCTTATTAGATTGTTTTAAGGAATAAATAAGTAAATATACGCAAAGAACTTAGAAGTTTTTGCAATATGTGCAATTCGCATGCTATTACTACTGCAAGTAGCATGCATTTATAAAATGTGTATGCTCATCAAGTATATTTTACATTAAATAAGCTAACTTCCTTTAAATAACACATCAACATTAGCAAATAATTCCTTGTGTCTTTTCACTTGTGACTCATTTCTCACTGTATAAACAAAATATTGGATTGTACTTAGTTAGGAATGAAGAGGAAAATCTACTTATGATTTTGATGTCATCTAATACTCAATGGTCTCTAAGCTAATCATAGAGACCAGATAGTCTTGGAGAGGCCTCTGAAACTAACTACAGTTTCAATCCAGATAGTCTTGGAGAGGTCTCTGTTGCATGTCTGGTTTATGGCAACCAATGATTAATTATAAATTGTCTTTATTAGCTAACTGAGCTCGAGGAAATTAATTCATTAGTAAGCTATGTTTTTTTCTCTTTTGACACGGTGAATACATCCTTCAAACAAACAATCACAAAAGCAAATATGAACAGTTCATTAAGAGCCATGACTATAAGACCAGATGAAGTGCACAATTTTTTTAAAGAATCAAGAATGAACTGGTTTTAGGAGACGTCCAAAATGATGTAGCTTTGCTAGTTTCATGCATGACGTTAAGCAGGCAAATACTTTCTTCCTGCGTCTTTTGGCTTCAGACAGAAAAACTGGTCTGTACGATCGGAAACATGAACCACATTTGATGTCACTTGAGTTTTTAGCTTAGTAAGGTTGAGTTTTTCCCACAAAGGGTCATAATGGCTGTCAAAAAAATCCACATATAAAATTTGTTTACCACAGTTTAAACAAGCCATTTAATCTGCAGCTGGTCTGGCTGCATGTGAGGACACTAAGCAAAGCACCAGCCGAGTTGAATGGTGTTCACAGTAGAGATTCGTGTATTTACATGACTTTTAGCCAACACCTGGCATCTTGGCTTGTAATGTGTGTATATGGGAGGGGTGGCCAGGAGTTGTGGGCAAAGACAACTAAAATGAGAGGGAGAAAATCAGTTTTATTAAGCACCTATTATGTGCCAGGTAATGTGTAAATAAGCCCTCTATGTATCATCTCATTTGTTCATCTGAATGAAAGCAGAATTATAAAACCCTTCTAAAATGGACAGTTGTGTGAGGATTACAGGTAACAGAGATGAGCTGTTTTGGTCTGTTGGGATATGCATCACTGAATAGGATTTAAAAATGCTCATCTGGGGCTGGGCACAGTGGCTCATGCCTGTAATCCCAGCACTTTGGGAGGCCGAGGAGGGCAGATCACCAAAGGTCAGGAGTTTGAGACCAGCCTGGCCAACATGATACTAAAAATACAAAACTTAGCCAGGCATGGTTGTGGGCACCTGTAATCCCAGCTACTCGGGAGACTAAGGCAGGAGAACGTTTGAACCCAGAGGCAAAGATTGCAGTGAGCCGAGATCGCACCATTGCACTCCAGCCTGAGCAAGAAGAGCGAAAGTCTGTCTCAAAAACAAATGCTCATTTGGGAAGGGTTTTTTTATGCCTCTCTTTCCTTCCATGTTATGCTATTGTAGTGCCCTACCTGAAATAGCTACCTGAAATAGCTAGGGTTCTCATTGTTTATAGGCACACTCATATCCAAATATTAATGAATGTATGCCATTTAAAATGTGTTGCTTTCATTGAAACAAAGCTGTTACAGGAACAGGTTTTAGCTTTGTATTTTTATTCATCTTAATTCTTTTTTGCTGTGATCTAGTTTTGAAGAAAAAATTCTGCTCCTCTGGTGTTTCATCTCATTAAAGTATTCCATGGAAAAGGGTTTGCTAGAAATGTATAAACAAATGCAGTATTATGGGTCTAATTAGCTGGAAGAATACCTGTATAAATGGAATTTGTCAGTCACAAAGCGGGGACCCTTCCCCCACTTACTTATATAATAATCCTGGCTTTCAAAAGACTAATCTCCACACACCATCTACACAGCATCTAATTTCCTCATCAAATTTCTCTGCTGGGTTTAGCCATGCTTGTCAACTTCCCAGCTCCCTCTTCAATAACTGGGTTTATTCTTAGCGTCTCGCCAATAAACATTCCTATGAGCACACCCATGAGAGAATGAAGTCCACATTTCTTTATTGCTCCCTCTTTCAAGAAAGGGTTTTCTGCCCACAATCCTGGGAAAGGTCACAGGTAATTTTGGCTGGTCACTTTTGGGTGGCAGATTGCAGCGAACACATTGGGTTCTTTTGTTTAATGGTCTCACCGACCACCAAAGGCGCCCACAAGCTGCAGTGAGACCATCTGGAACAGCGAGGAGGCAATAATGTAGGTAAGACTGCCCGACTCAGTCTCCCTTTAAAACACAAAGTAAATCGCTTATCTTTTGTCTCAGGACAAACGTAGCTTTTCTGCAAACAAACCTATATTCCTTATTGCTTATATCCTAACTTTGTTGAATGTCTAAAGAGTTTTAAGGCCATGTTTTGTGATGAAAAAAGTGGCCATGAGTGGCTTGAAAGCAAACTCTCTTTTATGTTGTTTTACAGTGGAAGTTCATTTAAATCTGTCACATTGAATCTCTTTGAAATGGCTGTCTTTCTAGATGCTCAAAAGGAAGGTGGGCCCTCAGTAAATTGTAGAAATTCATAACCACTGAACTGACCATTTTTAAAATAGTCATCATCTAGGGTGCTATGCAGGTTGAATCGTATGCCCTCCAAAAAAAATATGTTGCAGTACTAACCCCCAGTACCTCAGGATGTGGCTTTATTTGGAGATAAGGTTTTTACAGAGAATTCAAGTTAAAATAAAGTCATTAGGGTAGGCTCTTATTCAACACGATGGTGTCATTATAAAAAGGGGAAACTAGACACAGACACAGACACAGAGAGAGAGAGAGAGAGAGAAAGAGAAAGAGAATACTGTATGAAAATGAAGACAGAGATCAGGAAGATGCTCCAGAAGTCAGACAGCCAGCCACCCACCAGATGCTAAGAGAGAGGCAGGAAACAGACACTCAGCCCTCAGAAGGAGGCAATCTTGCCAACACCTTGATCTTGGACTTCGAGCTTCCAGACGTCTGAGATAATTTCTGTTGTTTAAACCAACCAGTGTGTGGAACAGTGCCTTGTCAGAGCAGCCCTAGGGAAACTATTAATAGTATCAATGTTAACGATAAGTTCAAGATTTTTTTTCAAAAAATAGGTGGAACTGAAAATGCATTCTCTGCCCACAAATAAATCAGTGGTAGTTCTAAAGGTATGGAATATATTCTGCTGTTTCAAAGGCTTCTTCTTGAGCAAATTGGACACGTTCTTTCCCTCTATTTACATGACTAAATTGGATAAGTGCGCTGGGCGCAGTGGTTCACGCCTATAATCCCAGCACTTTTGAGGGACGGAGGTGGGTGGGTCGCTAGAGCTCAGGAGTTCAAGACCAGCCTGGGCAACATGACAAAACCCTGTTTCTACTAAAAATATAAAAATTAGCTGGGCATGAAGGTGCATACCTGTAGTCCCAGCTTCTAGGCAGGCGGAGGTGGGAGGATCACCTGAGCCTGGGCAGGTCGAGTCTGCAGTGAGCTGTAATTGTGCCACTGCACTCTAGCCTGGGCAACAGAGTGTGACCCTGTAAAAAAAAAAAAAAAAAAAAAAAGATATTAGAGCAACAACAACAACAAAAATAGGCAAATTGGGCTACATCAAAATTTAAATAAGTAAATTGCATAAGTCCTCCCATTGCCCTCAAAAGCTAATCAAACCTCTGAGCCAGGGTTCCTCACTTCCACAATGCTAACATTTGTTGTGGGGGCTGCCCTGTTCACAGTAAAGTATTTAGCAGCATCACTGGCCAGTAGATGCCAGTAGCAATTTCTCCTGGGTTGTGACAATGTCTGCAAACATTTTCGGCTGTCCCTTCAGTTGAGAATTACTGCTCTAAACGTATTTCCAGGGAGTAATTGTGATCTTTTAACACACACACACAAAGAATTAGAACTGACCTGCCCTAATCCTCAGGTTTTGTGGCCTTCAGAGACTTTTTCCAAATCTTAGTAAGAAAAGCCTTGTTTTATTCACAGGCAAACCAATTCTATTAAATTCTCTTACTTACCAAACGCCTCTCATTAACATCTCGATGTTAGAATGGAAACTTCTTGGCACATGAATTTCACAAAACTAACCTCAGAAAGGTATGGACTGGAAGTTCTTGCCTAAGAAAAAAAGCCTGATGGGCAAAAAGTCTCCACCTCAAATAGTCACCTCTGCCACTGTGTCATAAGAGCAGTCATAAACACTATGCTTTCCAATGAACATAGTTGTGCTCCAATAAAACTTTATTTATAAATACAGGGGGATGGGTTTTGGCCAGGCAGTAGTTTGCCAACCATTATTCTAAAAAATAAATAGCTTTCTCTTTTCATGTGTCACTACTCACGCTTGACATGTTGGTGCTTTGTTGAAAAGCCACTCCGGATAAAAACTTTGCTGTTTTTTTTTTTTCATGAAGACTTTGCATTCCTGTATATGATTGAGAATAACAATAATTAAATTGGATTTTTCACTAATGGGGTGAAATCAGGTCTGAGGACATCAGCCCTTCATTGCAGTACAGAGAAGTTTGGTGGGTTCTTACGTTTCACTTCTGCTCAGGAGGACAAATGGGACCTGCCTGGGCTGCAGGTCTCCTGTACCATCGTTTCCATGGCTTGGCTGCAGGGACCACTGCTAGAGCCTGTAGGCGTGTATGGGTTGGCCCTTCTCCTGTTGACCTAAACAACAGTGAGAACTGATTTTCTGGTCTGACTGCATTGGAAGCCCTGAAGACAAGGCCTGCATTGCATTCATTCAGTGTCTCTAAGGGCCCAGCGTAAGAAATGTCAGAAGCACTCAAGAAATTGTGCTCCATTCATGCTCACAAATCTTTGATGTCCCTGGTACAGACTTTGAGTGGTATCGCAAAAATTTAACCTCAGTGAACAGAATACAGTTCAAAGAAAAGAGTTTAGGACACGAAAGTAGTTTCAAAATAACCTCAGTGATTTATTTCCATTTTTAACACCATAAGGGGATTTGTAGAGTAGAGATGCATCTTTAAAATTCCTCTTTTGCCTGCCATCCATGTCTTTGTTAAATTTAGTTTATTTTAAATGTGTGTATTAATACCAATTACATGCAGGACAATATTCCTAATATCAAGAATGTGGAATCCTGCTTTCAGGTCTGGAAAGTCTCTCACTTTCCTACAACAAATTTCCCAGAACAAAACTCCCCCCAACCCTGGCATTAGTGCCTCCTGTCAGTCATCCTTTCCCTTCCCTTTCCTTCTAGTTCTTTGTTATTAAACCAAAAGACTGGTCTGCTGACAAGCCAGACTCTTCTTTGGAAGGCAGCGCAAATTAAAAACTGGGAACTCACAGGAATAATTATTTAATCGCAGAACAACACATCCTGCATCTTGATGTATGAGTTGTGTTTTGAAGCCCTAAATCAGAATTCAAACAAACTTCTATTCCTTTTGAAAAACAAAAGAGTAGCTACTTGCCCTAAGGCAAAAGAGAAAATGAGATGTTTGACAAGAAGAGGAATATAACAACCACTGCTACCATTTATAATCTGATGTTCTTTATAGTACGTAATTTGTGGCATGCACAATGTGGACACACTTCTCCCTCTCTCAAGAATGCCAGTCCTGTTGATGTTTAAAACCTAGACACCATTTGTACTGAGCATGAATATACTAGTTTTCTCTTGCTGCATAAAAAATTACTACAAACTTAGCAGCTTGAAGCAACATCCACTTATTATATCACTACATAGCATAGCGGACTTTCTGCCCAAGGTCTCACCACACTGAAATCAAGGTGTCAGCCAAGGTCAATATCCCTAGATGGGATAAAAAAGGGCTCCATGTCCTCTTTCAAACTCGCAAGATCTTGACTGGATTCAGTTCCTTTCTGCTGTAAGACTGGTGCCTCTACTTTCTTTCTGGATGCCAGGTCAGTATCTCTTACCTCTGAAAGGCTCCTGTAGATCTTGTCATGGTCCTCCGGAGGGCTGTTTCAGTCTCATAACATGGCAGCTGACTTCTTCAAAGCCAGCATGAGCATCTCTCTGACCTCAAGGAGCACTCAGTCCCTCTTTTACAGGCCTCATTTAATTAGAATAATCTCCTTTTGATTGACTCAAAGTCAACTAAGTAGGGACCTTAATTGCATCTTTAATGTAATTTCTATACCTTTGCCATATAACACAACATAATCTGGGGGTTGATCTCCCATCATATTCACAAGTTACCCACATTCAAGGAGAAGACAGCTTATAGGAAGTGGGCACTGGGGACAGGAATCCTGGGAGGCCACCTTAGAATTCTTCCTACCATTACTACTGTGATGACATTGGCAACAATTCATAGCAAACCACTATATACAAGAGTTTAAGCAGGCTGAGCATCCCAAATCTGAAAATCCAAAACCTGAAATACTCCAGTTCCAAAACTTTTTGAGCACCAGTAGGATGCTCAAAGGAAATCTTCACTGGGGCATTTTAGATTTTGGATTTCTGAACTTGGGATGCTCAAGTGATAAGAATAATGCAAATATTTTAAAATCTGAAAAAAAACTTGAAATCTGAAACACTTCTGGTCCCAAGCATTTCAGATAAGAGATATTCAACATATATATATGTATATATCTGTGTGTATATATGTGTACATATATGTATATATGTGTGTATATATACATATATATAATTTCTTTTTTAAAGAACATATATACATATATATGTGTAGCATCTATTTAAACTTGTGTGTATATATATATATACACACACACACAAACATATATACACACAAGTTTAAATATATGCTACCTTTATTATATATAACATTTCATATATATATGTATATATGTGTGTGTTTGTGTATATGTATATATATTCTGTACAAATACACACACACACACACACACACACACATACCCTTAGGAACTCACTTTTAAAGATGAACTCCCAAAATATATAAAACCATGCACATAAGGTCCACAACCATCACATAGAATATTTATTATGTATTTATTAAGACTATTCCACCAAATGGCACATGCATTTAATGCTCTCACTCCACAGAATGAAGTTCAGTCCTGAGATAACTCTGATGATGCAGACAGAAACCCAGATGTGCCTTTCAGGCAATGACTTTCTCTTGCCTGGAAAACTACAAAGTAAATTTGAAACCACGGGCAACACGGTGGCAGTCACATGGATACAATTACAAAAAAAGAGGAAGAACAGAAACATCAGGAGCCTTTAAGCTGTTTTCTAAATTCAGAATCGGCAGAATATTTATGTTGGCAGCATCCCTTAACTCACAGCAGGAGATTTGACAGAATGTACTCTATACATAACCCACACAAGCCCCAGATTAAGGGGAGAGTATTTGCATAAACAGAATCCTAGAGACCATGTCATCACTATCTTCCTCTTCCTGCTTCTTCCCTCTCTACCCTACAAGCTGGTCGTATTGAGTTTCCTGGGCTACCTTCCATGAACATCAAGGAATGCAACAGAGATGAATGTTACATCGACACCAGCAGTGCCTCAACAAGAGAAAACTGTTTGTACACTCTTTTCGTTTCTCAGTGCAAGCAAGCATCTAAAGACTTTGCACCTGTTCTAGTTAGCTCTGGCAAATGCAGTCTATATTTATATTAATAGAATAGAATGATGTTTTCATAACAAAATGGACGTGTAGTGATCGTGGCATTCACTTTGAATGCTCTCATACGTGTGCTGATTGGGGGAGGGATGACTCTTACATAAAGTCCCATGGCAAGGAGGAAGACCACCCACCCCACACTGAATCACCAGGGGACAGTTTGAGAACTTTTTTCTGGAACGACCAGAAACTCAAGTATTGGAAATTAAATTAGATACTTGATAAAGAGGGAAATAAGCTGGATATAAGTGGATTTTTCATGGGTAGTTCGAAGCTATGAACTCATTTGTGTTCCATCTCCTATTTCTGTAATTTGTGTCTTATCTCCCCAGAGTAGAGCTGAGGACTGGTGAGATCATTTTTGGCTCCATTCCTGAAAGTTTGCTTTGAGTCACCAGCGTAAATATTGCCCACCCAATCTGTACATTTGCACAAATTAACTGAAACCAGCTACCCAATTCCTTGTTCAAATTTGGATCTGCTGATTAACCCTGACAGCTGTAACCTCATTAGTCCAAGCTCTGGCCATAGCCGAGCAGCTGTCAAATTAGAAGGAAGTGGACTCACTGAGGTTGCCTCTATGGACCAGGCATGTTAAAATCAGTAGGCGGCTCTAAAAGGCTTCAGTTATGATTTTAATTCTAATTTATGTTGTGCTGTGGGCTTTTCACCTAGATCTATGCTATGTACCTGAAACTGGTTGTTTTTGAAGAAAGTAGGGGCTCTCTCACAAAGCAGGATCATAGGTTTTACCTGGAAGACATTGGGTCTGCATCGGTTGGAAATGGTTTTTTTAGCATGCATTGTAATAGACATTTTAATATATTTTAAAATATTAGTTCCTAATATTTTTTTGGCAAGAGTGATTCTGTTAGTTTTGACAAGGGGCCAACAGTATCCTGGCTAGAGGAATAAGAAAGATCCTGTGGCTGGTACCCACTAGAAAATGGAGATAAGAAGGGAGGAAAGGGTTAGAAAACACTCTGATAGGAAGGAATGAGATTTCCCTAATTAGAACACAAAGTTCTCAGAGTGAATTCTGTTCATTTCTATATGGATTTGTCAGGAGGAAGTGGGAAGTGAAAATTCACAATATCTACTAATTAAAACTGGATGTTCCGAGAAGGAGATCATTTTCCATCTGCCAACGTGTTGAAAAGGACCCTGGGACAAGGTCAAATGCAATGTGTGAACTTTCTTGGCAGCATTTTCACCATGGGGCGATAGCAGGTTGGAGCAGAAGATGCTCTAAGAAAAATCCGAAGACCTCAGCTCTGGTCCTAGTTCTGCCACAGTCTACTAGTATGGGTGTTGGAAGAGTCCTCAATCTCTCTGGGTCTTAGCAGACTCATATATAAAATGAGGAAGTTTCTGAGATGATTGCAATGGTCCTGTTCATCTGCAGTGATCAAAGGCTCTCAGAACAAATCATAAGAATATGCTCCATCATGGCCCAAGGTGGGTCTATGTCCTAATTTTCTAGCTTTAGGGCCTTCCAGTCTTTCATAGTGCCCTTTAGCGTATTATGCAGACAGGTATTGTCCTTTGGCACCCCCTGGTGGCACCTGCAGCTGTTACACCTGCCTTAATTGTGGGGGCCTCACAGGTTAAGAAGGGACTAGTAGAAGGAGAGCCCAGGAGCTGTTTACAAAGGAAAAAAAGCAATCCAGAATCTCATTGTTGCATTTTAGCTTTTAATTCATCACTTCTTAGAGGCTTAGGTGAGCATGCTGATTTTTAAAAGCAGCTGTATTAATTAGATGCTGATAGAGCATCTAACTTGCTTTAGGTTGAAGGATTTCGCAAATGGCCAGGACTTCTGTTTTTATTATTGTGAAAAAATAGACCAAGAAAAGAGGAAGTATTTAAGTATTTAGTGGAAGCCAAATGCTTCCTTTGCACATGACTAATTTAAAATTCCCAGAAATATTGGATAATGTGTACCCTGACATTTCCTAGGAACAGATTAAAGTAATAAAAAAGTATTGAAAGTTTGCTGAGCTTTTTTCTGCCCCTTTCCTTCAATTTAAAAATCATTTACAAAGGAAGTTTTGAAAGTCAGAAGTTAGATTTTAAAAAAAGGAAGAGACAGAAAGTAGGTTCTTAATGTTATGGAATGGTAAGTAAATATATTTTAACTATTGTGAGTCATTATAATCCAAATTCTTCTTCAAATCACAATCTACATGTAACTTATTAATTAAATTATATTTGCCCTAATTGCCTCAGTTCTGCTGCTTTTGTTTACAGTTATCCTCTTGCTGCCACTTTGGAAGTATATTGAAACTTTGTAAAAAAAAATAATAATAAAGAAAAGAAAGAAATTATCTTTGATTTGCTCTAAAAGCATCTACAGCATTTTTAATTTAAATGATTTGAAATGCCAAAAGTTATAACTATGCAAAGAAACCTAAGCAAATACAGTACAAAGAAAAAGAAAACACGCACAAAACTTTCATTATTCTAAGTTACATTAATTTAGTTTGATATGATTATAACAACAATAACTATTTCCAGGTAGGGTTAAAAAAAAATCACAGGAAAGAGAAAAGTGAATATTCCCTAAAGGAGAAAAGCATTTCTTTGCCGTGTTGACTAGACTCTTTCTGGCAAAAGGCTGTTAGCAGTTGTACCACACGGTTCAACCAGGGCTTGTCTCCAGAAAAAAGTATATATAATGGCATCTCAGAGATTTGGTTTGGAAAATCTGCTTTTGTTTCCAATGCCTTGTCTCTTTTCAACCACGTTTATAAGCATTTTCCAAGGTCTTTACGAGCACTTTGCCTGCCTCTCCACACTCCTAAATATCACCCTCTGCTCCTTACGACCAGCCACGTTTTCAGCCTTGGCCAAGGAATAAAACATTGGTTCACCTCAAAGGCTGCCATTAAATTTACCTCATTTATTGACCAGCAGGAGGTGCACCACCCGACTGAGGTCAGCCTTAGCTACAATGCTGCAAAGCGCGTTGGCGCCCCAGACTGCTACCCTGTTAAATGACTGGTGGGCCCCTTGGGCCAGGTAAATCCGACTGTTGACATATTGGTGGCAATGCCCTTGGAACACCTTTGATCCATTAGTATACTCTCTCCGTTCAAGGGTGTATTTTACTGTGTGTTGAATAAAAGTAACCAGGTATAGAGGGGTGAAGGAAACAAAGTGAGCTCCTACTGGAAGAATAAGCCATTTATACTTCTCTCTCTGCAGTAGATATCAGGCCTATAAGGACATCAAGTTTAAGGCAAATAAAGCCTTGAGAATTCCAGTCTTTGGATAGAACCACCATGGGGCCTCTGCTGCCCTTGAGGTGGTCGGTAGTAAACTGCCTACGAACCTGCAAGCCCACTAAAAGCCATGCTTTCACTGCGGAATGGCCTTTGGCATGGATTTCTTTGCTTTTCCTCATCATCACTTTGTCATTCTGTAAAAATGTGAGCTCTGTCAGCACAGTGACTGTTTAAAACAACCTTGAGTACTTGAATACACTGTTATGTAGTAATAGTGCCTGTAGTATCTGCTTGTATTTTTCAAGAGGCTGATAAAAGATCATATTCAATATAAAGGGGCTGGGATTTCCTTTTCTTGATGCAATTAAGTACATAAAAATGTGCCAGATGGGAAACCCTAGGTAACTGAATAATTATTTTATTCATAGACTGTCAAATGGCATCAGGCAATAATCCCTTAAATGTTCCCATTTTAAACCCTGCAAACATGCCACTCTCAGCCCTGACCTGGAGTGACCAGGTTAGATGGTCAGGGCTCTCAAATCCGAATGCTGATTCAGGCCTTCTCTCTCTGCTGCCAATCATAGTTCGTCCAGGTGCCAAATTTAGTGGTGATTTCTTATGATGTGGATACCTGTCCAGCAGGAACTGGACTGTGACCACAAGCCATTTTCCTTAAGTCACAGAATAACTGTCAGATGGTAGCTGCTGATAGTCACTGCTCACCAGGCTCAGCAGTTTCCAAGTAAAATACTTTTGTGCCCCCTATTAATCCTACAATTAAACAAATGTTGTCATTATGTAGAAATTAACTGGGGTGGTAATTCAGTGTTTGATCTTCAATTATTTCAAACCCAAACAAAACAGGCAGAGCAAGAACAACAAATTCCCTTCCTCTCTCCCCCATGGCTTGGTCCTTTTCTTCTTACTCTTGTGTTCATGATTTCCTGTTAAGCCACATCAAATCCTTTAGGGCATCAGTAAGAATTAAATTTTTTTAAGTGACAAGTTTTATTCATGCATTGCATTCTTCTGAGAGTGAAAAGTATTTCTGAACTATTTCTTGTACAGGCTCTGTCTTGTGTAGACGGAGTCACATTTTCCTCTTATTTTGCATAAGAGGGATCCAGGATGCCCTCTCTGGAATACTACAAGGCTAAGCAGAAAGTCATGCAGTAGTAAAATGCCAAAACAAGAAAGCAAACAAAATCAGAATAATAATGCATTGCTACTAATCATTTTATGCAATGTTGAGGCCTCTACATGTAGTTGTATTCTTGAGTTGAGTCCAGCAGACTTGGACAATGTGTTTCAGGTTAAGTGTTAACATGAACAGACAGAAGTTTACTCTGGGTAAGGCTGACTTCCTGGAGTAAATTTCCTAGAAACCCCATATTGTACCAATTTCTGTTTCATTTCCCATAAATGAATAGCAAGCATTGTCATGGATGCTAATACCTAAAAAATAGTGTTCCTCAAACCACAAAGTAGCATAAGCTCTTAGCAGTTAAAATGTTTCAAATAATAAACCAAATATAAATATGTAAATATAATTTGTGGTTGTATATGTATGCATGTGTGTATGTGTGTGTGAGTGTGAATATGATGGAAAACAGTAAAATATGTTTGTAACTAGAATGATTCAGATTTGGACTCTGAGATCTAAAGCAGAAAGTAAAGAGTACACTAAGCTTCCCCAAAATGCGAAGGAAGACTGTTAACCATTTAGAAGCTATTGTACTTTCTTGTGGCTGAAATTGGCAGTCTTTCTTGAAATAAAAAGCATCACCATTTTTATTTGAGTAAGCTTAAATCATCATATTTTCTCTCAGAAGCAAATGCCTAATTGTAAAATTTCTATATGTAAAGCACCCTGTCTTCCTGAGTTTGTAGAATTTCGGAAATGATGGGGCCCTGGGCTTCATGTGCTGACGCATTCATCTTACAAACAAAGACCATGAGGCCCAGAGGGATGGAGAGAACTCTCCAAAATCACATAGCTTGAGTCAAGACTTTGCAGGTGACAGGGGCCTTCAACCTCTCCACTCTTGCCTCACTGGCTCACTATTTGAACAACATCATAAATGCTAAGATGTTGAGATTTCTCTGTCCCTATATAATACCCATCTGGCCTCTTTTCTTGCATCTTCCCTACAGAAAACTCCGATTTTTAAAAAAATTATAAACAAGCCCTCTGGCTCCGTAGACTCCCGGCTTGTTCCCCAAACTGCTGGCTATAATTAATGTCTACTAATGCTAAAATTGTCTTAAGCATAGACACCTGCAAAAAGTTCTTCAAAGTTTTAAACCACATACTGTACATTTCACCTACAAACACTGGAGTAATAAAACAGGCAAACAGGCCAAGTTACTATAGACCAAACTAGAGAATACATTTCAAGTATCCTGTACATTTGAAGACTAAAAAAGGGCTCCAAATGCCCTCTCTTCTTCCTCCTCAAGCACACCAGGAGTGTCTTGGAAATCAGTGTGATTTAGAATGAAAAACACAACCAGTTTCTGATAATCACTTCAATTGCTACATTTCCTTGGACACATTTTCAAAGTGCTTGAATGGAGCCCCACATGCAAATTATCTTCTCTGAGAAGAAAGCCTTTGCCGGCAAGCAAGCTGACTGTTGAGTTTTTGTGGCAATGGCATACAGACACAAGGTATTTTTAACATTCTTGTTTTGTTCTTGTCTCAACTGACACTAGTAATTTGAGAGATGTTGAGGGCGTTACCGAATATAAATTTCAAGAAAAATAACTCTTCCATCTATATTGTTAGAAGTAGAATGAATATTCAGTCAAAGATGAATCAAAAAGCTTAGATGTTGTATATGGGTATTTACCTTCCTGAACACAGACTCTTCCCATGATCCTTTCGTCACATGGAGCATCCACAAGAATCACACTGCAATTTGCAACCAATTGTTCTCTGGATGATAGAAATCTGTCTCCACATTCATTTGAAAGCTCTTTCTATAAAATTATTGCATTCAGAGCTAGAGATGACAGCTCTTTTGCAGAAGAGAAAACTGAGGTCCAGAGAGAAAAGCTATTTGCCTGAGGGTAAAGAATAAGTTAAGTCTTCATTTAAAGACCCACCCCCCACCCTTCTAAATGGTTAACACCACCCATCTCTCATACTCAATTTTTCTTCTATGTTTGTATTGAGTTATTCATTCTTAAATTCGTTCTTCTTCCTTCCTTCTTTTCTGCCTTCTTTTCTCCTTCTCTCCTTTCCTTCCTTCCTTTCCTCCTAGCTGCCATCCTTTACCCCTTAGATTATTATTCATTTACCATATGCCATTCATTGTGATGATCTCCAGAAACTAAGAAAAGCAGATGATCCATGACCTAAAGAACTTCTCATTTTTAGAGAAGACTAACCTGGCTACCAACAGGTCCAGACTCTTGAATGTGGCTTACATGATCCTCCACTCTCTGATCCCTAACCCATCCTCCCTAGCTACTCTCCCTCTTCTCTATGCTCCAACCTTACAAGATCCTTTGGGATCACTGAATAAATTCTTCCAAGCTGTGCCATCCCATATGTTCACTTCCTGGACAGATGGGATGTCTCTCCCCCACCCTTCTCATTTGGCTGGCACCACACCATCCTTCAGGTCTTAGTCTAGATACCTATTCTCAGGGAGTTCCATGAACCAAAAGACCATGTTAAGTTTTCCTGCTAATTTGCAAACATTTGGATTATGCCTTTCTATTTCTCTTCACTGCTGAGTTCAATAAGGACAATGATCAGTGGTTTAATTGAGTTAAGTTGTTGGCAAGTTCAGCACTCCTCAAAAGGAATTCAGGCACCTTCACACAATTAGAGTCCCCGAATGAGGGAGATATAATTCTTCACTGCTTTCTTCTGACCAAACATTCCTGGGTGCTGTGCTCATTTCTGGGAGCCATGCTGTAAGAGAGGCTGAATTCAAAGGGCCACAATTAGGAACAGACAGTAGTCAAAATTACATTTGCTAGAGGAATTTAAAATAATTGGATAGCTGAGCATGGTGGCTACATCTTTGTAATCCCAGCACTTCAGGAGGCTGAGGAGGAAGGACAGTTTGAGCCCAGGAATTTGAGACCAGCCTGGGCAACATAGGGAGACACTATCTCCACAAAAAAATAAAAATCAACTGGCCGTGGTGGTTCACACCTGCGGTCCCAGCCTCATAGAAGGCTGAAGTAAAAGGATCCCTTGAGCCCAAAAGGTCAAAGCTGCAGTGAGCTGTGATCATGCCACTGCACTCCAGCCTTGGTAACCAAACTTGTCTCAAAAAAAAAAGAAAGCAAACAAAAATATTGGAAATTTTTAACCTAAAGAGAGGACTTCAGGAGGCTATAATCATTGCCTTCACATAAGCGTTTGTCATGTGAGAAAGGGATTAGATTTGTTCCATGAAGTTCTAATTACCAAAACCTCAAAGAGACAGATTTTGGTTCAATACAAGCACATTCTCCAAGGAACAGAGCCATATCGCCTATTTTCATCTCAGAACTGGTAGCTGAACAGATCACTGGCTAAGTGTACAGGAGTCTCAGATTGCAATAAATTATGCTTTTTTTTTTCTTTTTTTGAGATGGAGTTTTGCACTGTCGCCCAGGCTGGAGCGCAGTGGCATAATCTTGGCTCACTGCAACCTCTGCCTCCTGGGTTCAAGTGATTCTTGTGCCTCAGCCTCCCGAGTACCTGGGACTATAGCTGCGTGCCACCATGCCCGGCTAATTTTTTGTAATTTTAGTAGAGACGGGGTTTCACCATGTTACCCAAGATGGTCTTGATCTCCTGACCTCATGATCCGCCTGCCTCAGCCTCCCAAAGTTCTGGGATTACAGGCGTGAGCCTCTGCGCTCAGCCCCAAGCAAAGATTTTTAAAGGATGATAGAGAATTGTATCTCAGTAAAGCTATTATCTAAAAGGACACGATAGAAGAGAAGATCTTGTCACTTTATCTTCCTCTCTTCATGACTCAGTATAAAGAAATGAAACAAATTATTACCGAAAAGCAAACAAAGTGAAAACAAGGTAGTCTAAAAAGGGAGTGTTAATGTTAGGCTCTCAACTCTCTACCCTTGATATGGAAACTGAAAACATGAACTGTCAGTTATATTACTCCACCAGAAAAGCACAGAATGATTGCTAGTCATGTTGTTTGCCAGCCTGTTCCCACAACACACAAAACTGAAGGCTACAAGAGTGTGAGTCTGATAAACCATTCATCCAAACTCCCTCTACACATAACTCTGAGTTACCTACACTGAAATTTTATATTCAGATTTTGGCAGGCAAACATCTCGGAAATAAAATCACTGATTTTTCCATTAATCTCAAAGCATGAATGGAATTTTTTAAAATGTCAATCGAAGGTCCACAGTGGGAAGTTAAGAGCAACCCACACGTTTCCTTTAAATATATAAGTAAAAAAGTCTCCATGAATAAATGCGTAACTCAAGAAATTCAAAGATGAATTTAAAAAACTAAAAAAAAAAAATAGACAAATAAAAGTGACAAATAATCTGCTCTGTTTTTTACAGTTTCTAAATGAGGCTGAATTTTAAAATGCCACTTATTTAACATGCCACAACTACCAAATCAGCTCCAATACTAAGAATGTTTGCCAAAGAGATAATTTCTGCATCTCAGTCAATTTCTAAAAAAAATAGAAACTCTACAAAGTTCATTCTATCCTGATATATTTTTAGATTATTAAAGATGACTGAGGGAAAAGAGGGCAGCCTTACCGTTATTTGATGAAGGTCAAGAGCAGTTAGTAATTCTTTGTGGGAAATATTACAGGAGATCCATTAGAAAAAGAACAGATTACCACATTCCCGTTGCCTTAAGATAGGACAGCAATAATCTGGCCATATTTCCCGGGAAGAGAAGAAAAGTGCCAGGCAGAGCCTTCTCTAATGGCAGTATTTTCAGATGGCCACAGAAGTCTCTGGGGTTTTCTGGTTGGCTGACGGCTGGGGTATTACAGTGCAGGGTATGCAGCTATCGATCATTACCGATTGGTGCACCTATAGAGTGGAACTACTGCAGTCCCAGATATGCTATGTTTGCTCAAAGACGTGCTCTGCCATATTCAGAACTGAGGGAGATGTAATTTATGGCATGAATACATGTTTTTTGGAATCACTATATTTAAAATTCTCCAAATGTATTACGAAAGTCGTGTAATATGTACCACTATTTCCCCAAATAAGACGATGTAGATTTTTGTGTTTCTTTGTCTGAATGATATTTTTTCCCTTTTTTCTTTTTTTTAGCACAGTGGGCCAATAATGATAAAAAAAATACCTGATAATCTCTCTCCACATTAAAGTATTAATTATAGAAACAATGATATTCCAGAAATACACTAGTGAGATAGTCATTCCCAAAGGCCAGACTGATGCAAGACCATGATCATATTTTCGCTGATATGTTACAAAATAAGAAAAGTATGGAGGATGTAGTGCTTTGTTTTAAAAGTTACATATATTCTAAGAATTTGTTATTTATTCTGATTATGTCAGTCCTATTTTGTTGGTATTTTAAAACAAAATCCCTCTAAGAACAGAATGATGGGAGCAGGTGGGTGTGATCTGTTGTTTGTGGCCTGAGGTTAGGCATAGCCAGGAAGTGTCAAATCTAGAATTCAGACTCGGGTAACAACACTACAGAGCCCAAATTCTGAATTAATATGCCCTTCTATCTTTTGTACCTCAATTTCCTCATCTGAAAAATGGACAGTGATCAAAGGTCTCTCTCCAGGGTGTGAACATTACGTGAGTTACTATCTATAAGGTTCTTAGTGCAGGATACAATAGTCCAAGCTCTGTACTACCGATTGTATTAAAACAACAAGCAAATTGGCATTTTTATCCAAAGTCACACAGCTAATAAGAGTCAGATCTGGGACCCAAACCCATGCAGTTTAGCTACAGCCTACATCCTTAATGTACATACACTACTGCCTTGGAATCACACTGATTCACAAACACAAAATGAGTGTGAGAGGCCACTACTAAATTAACTTAGTAGCATACCCAGTTTGAGACGTGTCTGGGATAGAGACAGTCAACCACAGAAATGGGTAGTTGTCTTGTTAGCAGCTAAGAGACTAAAAACATTTCCTCTGGGTGGGAAGAAAAGTACAGAACCAGGTGGGCTGTTTTCCCCGGGGGTCCCAGTACTTGTGCAGCTGCTCTGTGAGGCTAAGAGGCTGAAAATAGAACCAAGCACAATTGCCAACATGGCCCAACCCTGCTTCAGCCCCTGTAGAAAAGAAAATGTTTATAGAAAGAACATTTATTGATGGTTTTTTTTTAATGCTAGATTTAGCATTAGTCATTGGTTTGCGTTTAAAAGTCTTAAGAGGACGATGGTTGTGTTTCTCAAAAGCAGGTACATAACATGCAAAAAGCATTTCGGTCATCACTGAAGAGGCTCTATTCATAATTAAAGAGTGGAAGGCATGTTCCTATAGACGTGAAAGGGAAAAAAGAGGTTTTGAGTTTTTTCCCATGATCTCTTAACTTGGGAAGCAAACTGAAGGGGAAAAAAATGATGGAATTTTTACAGGTTCCTGGTCCCACATCTCTCTATGTTTTGTCTATTACTTGCATTTCATCCGCTCAATGTAAACATCACTGCTCTTGCCCCTGCCAGGTTAGGAAAAGCTATTTAGCCTTCCAGGAAATCACCAGCACTTTGAACTTATATCTTGATGAGTAAAAATTTGATGGAAGAATGAATCAGAAGGGCTGAGTGAATGTTTTGGAACCCATTATATTTTGTTATTCATACAGTTGATCATACCAGAGAATGATCTTGCCAATTAGCACAGCTCTTGCAAAGCATCCCACATCAGGGAAGCTGGCTAGTTAGCATCATCTCCTGCAGCCTCAAACTCAAAATACGGCTCAAGTCTTTCATCGCTTGTCGACTTTTGTAAATAACTCCAACCATATGAAAGGGTTATCTTTCTTTCACTGGTAACCATGTTTACTGTATATATACTGTACAACATAAGTTATGACTTTTTGTTTTGGGTTCCTTTTTTAATTAGTTTTTCTGACCAGGGACCTTCTGGTGTTGAAACAGATGTTGTGGGGCCCAATAATAGCTCTCAGCTGCCAAAAGCAAAATAGGAAACTGTTCCCAGACCACGCAGAACAAATGACTGTAACGAGGGGCTAGTCGAGTCCAAACAATAGAGCAAATTGACGTTTCATATATATAGCAACTTACGTGTGAGCATACACAGTCTGTATTCTCTTCTCTCTTTTGAGTAACTAGCCTGAAAGACATGTACAAATGAGCTCCAAGGATATTCCTTCCCGAAACAAGAACACTAATATGTACATCCAGGAGCTATAGCTCAGCTAACTCACAAACTGAAACTCAAAGACCTTCCCTCCCACGCTCACCCAGTCTATAAAATCAGACAAAAAGATACCTCCACGAAACTAGTTCTGTGTTTTGGAATAACAATCAGCTTTTTTTTTTAATTGGTAAACCTAAGGTATAAATGCAACATAGGTTCACCAGAAAAGTGTGCTGGTAAATGTTTTAACAATAGGCTCTCTGCAGGGTCAGGGGGGCAAAAATTATGATGTGTAGTATTTTCCCATTTTCGTGGTACAAATATTCCCACCATGATCAATTTCAAGCTTTCAATATGACATTACTGAATGCAGAGTTGGGAAGAACTGTGCAGTTGGACACTATGTAATGGCATCAAGAGTGTCAGTAATTGAGAAATGTAGTAAAGTAATTAGTAAGCAATGAGATTGAGCGTTTATTGCATTTGTTTTTAATACAGTTTGCTTCATTGTCAGGTTATATGAATTAATTGTTAATTGACTGTGCTTAACAAAACAAACTTCCAAGATTCCTGAAAATGTGGCAATTGGCTCTCACAGTCCAATAGAAGCTGACGCTAACAAATAGCAAGATCACCACCATCAAATAAAAGGTAATTTAATGCTCTTTTTTTCTGACTGTAGTCCTCAGACCAGCAGCATGGGCATCACCAGGCAGCTTGTTAGCTCCCTCCTCACACTTCCTGAATCAGAATCTGCATTTAACAGAATCCCCAGGTATTGTTGAGCACATTAACATTTAAGAAACAATGAACTAAAGAACAATGTGAGTGGATACTAAATTAGGGAATTTTGAAAATATATATACAGTTGACCCTTGGACAACATGAGTTAGGACTGTATGGGTCTAGTTATAGGCTAATTTTTTTCAACTAAACATGGAGGGGAAAATATAGTTTAGGGAGTGTAAAACCTGCACAGACCAAAAGCTAATCTTTCCTACATATATTATATTTTGCCAGGGCAGACTGCAGATTTTGAGTATTTGAGGATTTTGGTATACACAGAGAATCCTGTAACCAATCTCTCAAGTATAATAAGGGACGACCACATTCACTTTTGTAAATGCTAGAAGCAAATGGATTTTTGAAGTAAGCCCCTAATAATCATGATGTTTCAAAGCAGCTGCAAAGAACTACTGTAAAATCCATAATGCCCTGAGAGTTTTGTTTGGGTGAATTCTGGATAAAAAGTGTAGTGGTCTCCCAGTGGCTTTGGAGGCAAGGATTCTGCTGTTAAACCCCTTGAATTAAAAATCCTCACTTGCTGCCAAATATAACAGCTGAGGGATAGCAGCAAAATTATTTAACCTCCCCGTACCTCAAATTTCTCATCTGCACAATGGGATAATATTAATAGTACCCATATCGTTAAGTGGTTGTAAGGAGCAATTAACCTGCTTGCCCCAGTACCTGGCATATAGTAAGTGCTCATTATACATTAGTAATTATTTCTGTTTCCCATAAGGGAAAAAAATTCCAAACCATTCTCTATGTATGAACCCATGTCTAAAAATAAGAAAGGTGTGTTTTCCTTGGTATGCCTTCTGAGGATTCTGATTTTGATGGAAACTTTTACATTTTTATTCTCTAAGATTGATCACCAAAAATAACAATTAAAATTACTTCTAAAATATGTCCAAATTTCAGAGTGATTCATTCCAAGTTCAGAAGTCACCTGTAGTAGTCCTAGGAAAAGCTCTTGCATTCCTAAAAAAAGAGACTCAAAGAAGGTATGACCTCATTTGCTCACTTTTGTTTCAGCTGCGTTTGCTGCCTTGAACTCTGTAGCTGCAGGAGAGTTCAGGATGGCAAAGAATAAACTGTAAGAACCTGGACTTTAGTGATGCCACTGAGCCCCTGCATTACCAAACCCATATAACTTGGAGCAGCTGCACGTGGGGCCATTTGTTATTTGAGATAATAAATAGTCCGTAGTGTTTAAATTGGATGAGTTATCTGAACTCATGCAAATTCCATTGTGTTAAGGAGAGATCCAAAGTGATAGAATGACTTGCCCAAATTAGAAGTTCATACCAGAGCCAGGCTTCCCAATACCCATGTGTTTCAAGGTGGGTTATTTGTTTTCTCTTTCCTTCTTCTCCTCCTCTCTCATCTCCTCTCCTCTCCCTCCTTTTCTTAGTAAACTCACAGTAAATATCATCATTTCAAAAGTTTTGGACAGCTAACATGATCCATTTCTACATGCAATATGTCCGGTGGTATGGCTGAGGCCAAAAAGTCCCCAGGAAGCTGTAGACGGCTAAGCAGTCATTCATTCCAAATTTTGTGATTTGAGTAGACTTGCCCTTGGTAACTATGGGGGAGACAGCAACTGTGGTATAAAATTACACCCACATAAATAAAAAAATTACTCAGTTATGCAAGAAAATAAATCTACTAAACTGTTTAGTATTAAGAAGAAAAAACCTATTGATTTATTTTTGAACTGATTTGAATATTTGCAGTATTTGGCCAATATTGTTGATATAACCTAGCCTTTTTTTCCCTGAAATATGCAATCCCAGGACATTTATTCAACAATGACTTACAAACAAAAGCAACATCAATGAAGTTCTAACCAGGAAAAAAGAAATTACTTCAAATGATTTTCATGCAGGAAACTGGTTACACAGATGATGAAGAACCTGAGAAGCCATACTGAGGACAGTGAGAAAATCCAGAGATTAGTAACAGAAAGGATGCCATTGATTCAACAGATGAAGAAGATGCTATTATAGAAGCCAGGCCACAGGAGAAGCTGGAATAATAGCAGGCACATCTAATAGGAGCTGGAGCTATGGAAGATATGCAGTCATTGTTGAAGATGCCACCAGAAGCAGAAAACTGTCCTAGGAAACACCCTGGCTTTTCTCTCCTACCCTCAACTATCCCATCACAGTCACACATTGGTAGACCCAGTCAGAAGCTAGCTGACATCTGCACCTGGGAAATGTAGCTTGCAAATACCAGGCACAAGATCAGGACTGGAGCACTGAAAGAGCGAGCAACGGATCTGAGGACCACGGACCCAGGACGCTCCCAAGGGCTTTATTAAACACTTTTTTTTTTTTTGAGACAGAGTCTTTCTCTGTTGCCCAAACCGGAGTGCAGTGCTGCAATTTCAGCTAAGTGCAGCTTCTGCCTCCCTGGTTCAAGCAATTCTCCTGCCTCAGCCTCCTGAGTAGCTGGGATTACAGGTGTGCACTGCCATGCCTGGCTAATTTTTGTATTTTTTAGTAGAGACAAGGTGGCACCATGTTTGGCTAGGGTGGTTTAGAGCTCCTGGCCTCATGTGATCCACCTGCTTCGGCCTCCCAAAGTGCTGGGATTACAGGCGTGAGCCACCGCACCGGGCCTTAGTAAACACTTTAAAACTCCCTGTAAGAAAACTTCCTCACTGGTTCAATTCGCTATTACACTTCCTGTCAATGCAGTTGAAAATGTTTCAGCAAAACATGTAGATCAAAGATAGTTTTGTTCTACCTTATTGGGTTTCTAATCAAAACACTTAAGAATTAATTCATAATTTTTAAATTAAGTCATTAAAATGACTATTTTAATCAGACACCAACCTTCCTTCTGGTGGGTAAGTGGGTATTGTTCCAGGTTTAAAAACAAAATAAGGGTAGACATGAGCACAGTTGAAACCATGAACTCACTCTCACATTCTGTCATCAAACGGAAAGGAGTTTTAACAGAGGGGGAGAAGGAGAAGGAAGAAAGAAAATTTGCATGCAAATCAGGAGCATTTTATCTACTACAAAACTCACAACATGGAAGTTAATAATGAGCCTTGAATTCTCTAATAATTCACATTTTTTCATCATTTCGCTCTCTGAAAGAAACCTATTTATTTTTCACGGTCTAACTAGATTTCTATTAGCTGGGTTGAAGCAAGTGACTGTAAATTGTATTTTTATATTTTTGAAGACATCGTGTACCTTTCCTATATGACATTTGTCTTAAAACATAGTAATACATTTTCTGAAGATTGAGAATTTTTATCCCTCCCATTTTTCTCTTTCAGGGTGAGTTTGCTGGCTTTTAGTCCTACCTTAAAAAGACAGATTGCAGATTCATTCTTGATTACAGACTGTGTGGGGAATAGTCCAATTTTAATTGAAATTTAAATCCCACAATTAAGTGAGAAGAGCACTTTCTCAATGGATTCTTTGGAAGATTATCTTTTTCTAAGTTGTATAACTAGGAAATGAAACGGATCATCAGGCAAATTCCTTAGGTTTTTTTCATTGCCCATCAAGGAAATGTTTAGCTCATATATCAATTCACTTTTTTTTCCTTTTTTTTCCTTTGGTATTAAGCGACTTTTATCTACAAAACAAGACGACCCAAGGCGCTACAAAATGACTTGTAGGTTGATATTAGAAAGTAGAGAAAAGAAGGAATTTTAAACAAGATGAATGTAGGAGATTGAATACCAATTACTTGAATAAGGCACATACTTTTTACCATACACAGAAAATCCACAATATGTGTGTTAAAAAAAAAATCCCATGTATTTAGTGAGTGTTTGGAAATGAAATGAGAATATTAAACTTTATAAAGTGTTTGGTTGGTTGCATTAGATGGGTACCACTATTTCATGAGATGGATTGATGAAACACCTTTATTGCTGTCAGAACTCAATACAACAGTTCTCATCGAGCAAAAAACACTACAGAAGTATTGTTTGGCAAGAATTTAAAGTCATGTTTCATATCAATAGAAATTATGCCTAAGGGCTTGTGTGTAGATATGTATTAATTCCAAAAAACGTGTTATAGCTCTACCTAGAGAAGATACTCAAAACCAGGATATTGAAACACTTGAATGTTCATGAGAATATTAGCATATAGATGACTCCCAAGTAGATTGAGAAAAGAAGTAAGGAACAGGACTCCTGTAACACTGAGCTCTTTTCTAGAACAGCACATAATGTAATTATCTATTTGTTTGTCTGTTTTCTCTACTAAACCTTAAATCCCTTCAAATTAGGAGTTGTATCTTTCAATCTCTATCCCTAGTGTTGGTGTACTATAAGATACATTGGGAATTTAATAATGGTTTTGAAATAACAGAATGATGAAGTAGTATAATGTTCACTTGCATTAAAAACCTTTTATAAATGTAATTGAAAAGGAATAATATCATGGAATCTAATTCTCAAATTTGATCTGAAACATTGGCCTTATAAGGGAGTGTCTACATTTGTTCTATTTGCTTAGGGAGTTTTCACAGTATTAGTAACATTGCTATGCAAATTAGCCCTTTGGATAAATAAACAAGATTTGATTTTGCTTTGTTCAAGGAAATAATTGAATTTATAAATTGGGGCAAAATCTTTACGTAAATTTCTTATCTTGGTTTATGAATCAGTAAGAGTTTTGACTTGTAATACGATATTTGGAGCCACATTGTAAGTCATAATAGTTGGACAATGCAGATCATTGCCATTTAGGATGCATAAGTAATTCAAACTTTTAAATTGGTAGAACACGGGAAAAATTAATATTACTATAAATTTTTATTCAAAAGATTTAGACTAAATTATCTAAATTATAATTCTAAATGCTATTTTTCTATCTTCTTTGATTTTTAGTTTCATAAAGATTTACATATTACATTTCTTGAAGCTTTATTGCCTATGCTGTGAAGAGATTCTGAATGGCTTTTAAAAATGCACAGCAGAGTACTTAACAGTGTAGGTATTTATTATGCACCTGAAGGTCAAATGTACTATTGTTATTTGGTTATTTAAATGCCTAACTTTTCTTAGGCTGAGAAAAATAGGTTTCCCTATTTAATATGGTTTTGTTTCTACTGCTTTCCAGATTTCTGATGTTACAGTTACATAGTAGAAATTCTGTTGTTTTCCATGTTTTTTTCCCCACCAGTTGTTTTTCTTTTTTATTGAGGTAAAATATACATGTATAATTTACAACTTCACCTTTTTTTTGTTTATTTTGAGATGGAGTCTTGTCCTGTCGCCTGTACAATGGCACGATCTCGGCTCACTGCAACCTACTCCTCCCGGGTTCAAGCGATTCTTCTGCCTCCGCTTCCCTGGTAGCTGGGATTACAGGCACCTGCCACAACGCTCAGCTAATTGTTTGTATTTTCAGTAGAGACACGGTTTCACTATGTTGGCCAGGCTGATCTCGAACTCCTGACTTCGTGATCTGCCCACCTCAGCCTCTCAAAGTGCTGGGATTACAGGCATGAGCCACTGCACCCAGCCCAACTTTACCATTTTTAAGTGTACAGTTCAGTGGTAATAAAATCATTTGTATCCTTGTTGCTCCCTGCATGGCCCACTCTCTCCTACCCTTCCTGGCCTCTGGTAATCACCATTCCACTCTCTATCCTCATAAGTTTTACTTTTTTAGCTCCCACATGTGAGTGAGAGCATATGCCTGGCTTATTTTAACATAATGGCCTCCAGTTCCATCCATGTTGCTGCAAATGACAGGATTTTATTCTTTTTTATGGCTGGATAATATCTCATTGTGTATATGTACCACATTTTCTGAATCCATTCTTTTGTTGATGGTCACTTAAGTGTATTCCATATTTTGGCAATTATGAATAATGTAATAAACATGGGAGTGCAGATATCTCTTTAATATATTGATTTCCTTTCTTTTGGATATATACTCAGTAGTGGAATCGCTGGATTTTATAGTAATTCTATTTTTAGCTTTTTGAGGAACCTCCTTACTGTTCTCCATAGTGACTGTATTAATTTACATCCTCACCAAGAGTGTACAAGTTTCCCCTTTCTCCACATCCTTGCCAACATCTGTTATTTCCTGTCATTTTGATGCAAGCCATTTTGATAGGGAAAGATGATATTCCATTGTGGTTTTGATTTGCATTTCTCTGATGATTAGTGATGTTGAGCATTTTTTCATATACCTGTTGGCCATCTGTATGTCTTCTTCAGAGAAAGATCTGTTCTGTTCAGATCTCTTGCCCATTTTCTAATCAGATTATTTGTAGGGGCTTTTGTTTTGTTTTTGTTTTGTGGAGGTGGAGTCTTGCTTTTCCCCCAGTCTGGAGTGCAGTGGCACAATCTCGGCTTACTGAAACCTCCTCCTCCCGGGTTCAAGCGATTCTCCTGCCTCAGCCTCCCGAGTAGCTGGGATTACAAGCATCTGCCACCACGCTCAGCTAATCGTTTGTATTTTTAGTAGAGACGGAGTTTCACTATGTTGGCCAGGCTGATCTCAAACTCCCGACTTTGTGATCCACCCACCTTGGCCTCTCAAAGTGCTGGGATTATAGGCGTGAACCACTGTGTGCAGTAGCATAATCTTGGCTCACTGAAACCTCTGCCTCCCAGTTCAAGTGATTCTCCTGCCTCAGCCTCCTGAGTAGCTGGTTTTACAGGCATCTGCCACCACGCCTGGCTAATTTTTTGTATTTTTAGTAAAGAAGGGGTTCACCACATTGGCCAGGTGGGTCTTGAACTCCTGACTACGAGTGATCCGTCAGCCTCCCAATGTGCTGGGATTACAGGCGTGAGCCACTGTGCCCAGCCCCAGCCTATTTGTGGGTGTTTTGTTTGTCTGTTTATTTGTTTGTTTTTTGCTATTGAGTTGTTTGAACTCCTTATATAGTCTGGTTATTAATCCCTTGTCAGATGGGTAGTTTGCAAATATTTTCTCCTATTCAGTGGCTTATCTCTTCATTTAGTTGATTATTTCCTTTGCTGTGCAGCCCACCACCAGTTTCTCTCTCTCAAACTCTCTCTCTTTTTTTTTTTTTTTTTTTTTTTTTGAGACGGAGTTTTGCTCTTGTTGCCCAGGCTGGAGTACAATGGCATGATCTTGGCTCACTGAAACCTTCACCTCCCAGGTTCAAGCAATTCTCCTGCCTCAGCCTCTTTTATAAGTATTAAATCAATAGTCATAAGAAGTAAACAGAATAGTCACTATATGATAGTTTTAATTGCCAAGTGGATGTAGAGTTGATCATTTCTTCCTGCCTGCTTTCTAGGAAGCCATTATAAGGGCACTGGTCTTGCTCCAAGCCCCTGGTTGACAGCCCAGCCTGGGTGACTTCGGTATCATGATACTCTAAGCAGCCTCAGGTAATTGTATGAAGTGAACACCTGAGCCAAGGATAGCTAAGTCATATGCCTTCCAATGACATTTGACATGGCCTAGATTGAAAGAAAAAAATGATGGCTACAATCATTCAGATTTCTTTTCCCAGTGATTTTAAGCAAGAAGAAATTCCCAGAGAGCCATAAGGCCATGAGCCAGTTAACATAAATGCTGAAATGACACCATGATGCTGTGGATTATGAACAGCTGAAGCCATGTGTAAGCCAAAGTAATGTTAGCGCAAAACATGTTAGCCATAAAAAAGAGGATGGGCAGGGTGTGGTGGCTCACACCTGTAATCCCAGTACTTTGGGAAGCCGAGGCGGGCAGATCAAGAGGTCAGGAGTTCTAGATCAGCCTGGCCAAAATGGCAATACTCTGTCTCTACTAAAAATACAAAAATTAGCCGGGTGTGATGGCACGCACCTGTAATCCAGCTACTTTGGAGGCTGAAGTACAAGAATTGCTTGAACCCAGGAGGCAGAGGTTGCAGTGAGTGAAGATCATGCCATCACACTCCAGCCTGGGTGACAGAGAGAGATTCTGTCCCCCGACCCCCACTAAAAAAAAAGAGGACAGAGTGGTTGCCCAGCAGGAGCAGAGATACCCTGAGACTGCACGGCCTGGAGGAAGCCTGGGTGTACTGGTCTCAGAATTGCGTCCTTTCCATTTCCGCTTCATTAGTTCCCACCCATGCATGAATATCCCTCCAGCAGTTTCCCAAAAGGAAAATAGCTTTCCTACTTTTCTGATAGTAAACATAAGACATCATAAAACAAACAAACAAAAAATTTAAATACAGTAAATAATTTTTAAAAATGAAAACCACTGTAATGCTGTGATTGTTTTATTAACTAGCCATCTGGGCTTTTCTTTAGATGTATTTTGGTGTTCACATAGGATTTTTCACAGCTGGTTTGTAGCTTGCATTTGCGACTCAAATGTCATGAACATATTTCCATGCTCATAAGTATAGCTTTGTAGTATTATTTCTAATAATTCATAGTATTCCAGTGTACCCATATACTCTAATATCTAACATAAACATCTTCATGATAGACATTTATGTTGTTTCCAATTTTATTCTATAATAAATAATGCTGAAATAAATCTATTAGACTTATTTATATTTTATAGATATATTTTTGTCTATTTTTGTAACTTAAAATTTTCAAAGTGGAATTGTTAAGATAAATAGTATGTATGCTTTTTTTATTGTTGATTCAATGATAGAATTAGCAATTTACAAATTTACATTATGAGCCATTCAGTTGCCCAAACCATTGTTAACACAAAGCATTAATCTTTTCCAGTCAGAGAGGTGAAAAACGCTATCTCTCTTTTTTAGTTTGCCTCCTTGGATCATTAATGATGTTTTTTGACTATTTCTGTTTCTCCTCTTGTGAGGTTATTGTTCATAAACTTTACTCACTTTGCTATTAGAGTGTGATTTTGTTATTGATTTAAAGAGTTCTGTATATAGGAAGATCATTAATACTTTGTCTAGCATATATGTTGTGAATATTTTCTTAGTATGCTATTTGGCTTTTAAATAGTTTAAAATACATTTTGCATTCAAAAGTTTAAGATATTTCATAGTCAAGGTTATCAACCTTTTATGATTCCTGGTCTTCTTGTCACAGTGAGAGTGACCTTCCCAAGAATATAAAAATATCCATTCTAATTTTCTTTGAGGATGTTTATGGATTCAATTTTTTATATTTATATATTTGATTCCATGTGGAATTTATCTTGGTATGATTGAACTAAATATTCAGTTTAATTTTCCCACAGAGTTAGCCCAGCACCGCTTCTTGAATAACGTATTGTTTTTCTACTGGCTGATTTAAAGTGCTACTTTTATCATGTACTAAACTCCATGATCTATTGGAGAGACTGTGTAGCATAGTAGTAAAGCAGTTTGACACTAGAATTGGAAAGGCTTATGTTCACTCCAACTAACTGTGTAACTTTGGATGAGATACTAAATTTGTCTAAGCCTCAGTTTCTAAAATATGGAGATAATGGCTCATAAGACAGTGTGAGGAATAAGTGATAAAAAGTATGCAGAACACTCACTCCAGAATCAGGCATTATGAAAATTTCAGTAAAATTAGTTACTAGCTGTACCTGAGCTTACCTCTCTCCATAGCCCAGGCTGGACTGCAGTGGTGTGATCATAGCTCACTATAGCCTCAAACTGCTGACCACAAGCAATCCTCCTGCCTCAGCCTCCCAAAGTGCTGAGATTACAGATATGAGTCATTGCACCCAGCTTGATTATTTTTTAGAAAACCCTTCCCTTGAAGTAACTTGAGTGGCCTAGTTAAAACAATAACAATTACTTAATCTCTCTGAGTTTCACTTTAAGCGTATACAAATTTGGTATAATACCTATTTCGTAGAGTTATGGTAAGAGTTGGATTCTAATGTAAACAAATTGCCTAATAGAATATCTGAAATGTAGGAGATATTCAATAATTGATAATTTATTATCTATCATGGTATTCAGGTAAATTATTGCCATAATAACTTCATGTTCTAAAAAGTGACAAGCAGAATTCTGCATTGTTATCAATTACTATACAAAGATGAATTCCAATAGTAAACTTAACTACACACAAAAAAATCCTGAAGGTCATTGTGTTAGTCCAGTCTGCCTTGCTATAAAGGAATACCTGACACTGGGTAATTTATAAAGAAAAGAGGTTTATTTTGGTTCACAGTACTGCAGGCTGTACAGGAAGTATGGTGCTAGCATCTGCTTCTGGTGAGGGTCTAAGGAAGCTTCCAATCATGGCAGAGGTGAAGGTGGAGTAGATCTATCACGTGGCAAGAAAGGGAACAAGAGAGAGAGGGGAGAGATGCCGCACTCTTTTTAAGCAACCAGATTTCATGTAAACTCATTACCATTCATTACTGTGGGGAAGGCACCAAACCATTCATGACACATCTGCCCCCATGACCCTAACACCTCCCACCAGACTTTACTTTCAACATTGGGGATCATATCCAGGGCACGCTGGTGCAAGGGGTTAGCTTCCAAGGCCTTGGGAAGCTCCGCTCCTGAGGCTCTGCAGGGCACAGCCCTCATAACTGATTTCATGGGTTGGAATTGAGTACCTGTGGCTTTTCTAGGCTCAGTGTACAAGCTGCTGGTGGCTCTACAATTCTTGGGTCTGGAGGATGGCAGCCCCATTCCCACAGTTCCACTAGGCAGTGCCCTGATGAAGACACTGTGTCAACGTTCCAACCCTACATTTCTTCTCAACACTTCCGTAGTAGAGGCTCTCTGCATGGGATCTATCCCTGCAGCAGGCTTCTGTCTGGACACCTATACTTTCCCATATATCCTCTGAAATCTAGGTGGATGTTGCCAAGTCTCCTTCATTCTTGCATTCAGTGTACCTGCAGGCTTAACACCATGTGGAAGCTGCCATGGCTTATGGTTTTAACCTCTGAAGTGGCTGCCTGAGGCCCTTTCACTTAAGGCTGGAGCCAGAGAGGCCAAGATGGGAGGAGCAGTGTTCAGAGACTGAACACAGCAGCAGGGTCCCAGGCCTGGCCCCTGAAACCATCGTTTCCTCCTAAACCTCTGGGTCTGTGATGGAAGGGGCTGTCTCCAAGACTTCTGAAATGCCTTCGAGGCCCTTTTCCCATTGTTTTGGATCTTAGCACTTTTAGTTATGCTAATCTCTCTAGAAAGTGGTTGCTCCACAGCCCTCTTAGATTCTTCCCCTGACTTTCCTCCTCTGCCACAAGACCAGGTTTTGACTTTTCCAAATAGATTGTTAGAAGCAGCCACACTGTTTCTTGAATGCTTTGCTGCTTGAAAATTTCTTCTGCCAGATACCCTAGGTCATCCCTCTTAAGTTTAACCTTATACAAAGCCCTATGGCATGGACACAAGGCAGTCAAGCTCTTTGCTAGAGCATAACAAGGGTGACCTTTGCTCCAGTTCCCAATATATTTCTCATTTCCAGCTGAGACTTCATCAGCCTGGCCTTTGCTTGTTCATATCACTATCAGCATTTCAATCAGGCATTCAACCAGTCTCTAGAAAATTCCAAACTTTTCCTTTTATTCCTCTCTTCTTCTGAGCCTTCCAAACTCTTCCAACCTCTGCCCATTACCTGTTCCGAAGTTGCTTCCACATCTTCAAGCATCTTTAGAGCAACACCTCTTCCCTGGTATCAATTTTCTGTATTAGTTCCTTCTGCATTGCTATAAAGGAACACCTAAGACTGGGTAATTTATAAAGAAAAGAGGTTTATTTTGGCTCATGGTTCTGCCATGCTCAGGTTGTATGGGAAGCATGGCACTGGGATCTGTTCCTGGTGAAGGCCTAAGGAGGCTTCCAATTATGGTGAAAAGTGAAGGTGAAGCAGGCATATTACATGGTGAGAGAGGGGGCGAGAGAGAGAGAAAGGGGAGAGTATCACATTCTTTTTAAACAACCAGATCTCACGTGAACTCATGACTGCTAATTACTGTGGGAAAGGCAAAAACCTTTCATGAGGGATCTGCTCCCATGACCCAAACACCTCCCACCAGGCCCCACCTCCAACAATGAAGATCACATTTCAGATTTGGAGGGAACAAACATCCAAACTATATAAATCATACTACTAGAGATGCAGGTTTAGTACTACAGTTAGTACTTTAGAACACATTGCTGGAGTAGGCAAAAGAGGAGGAGGAGAGTGAACATTTCAACTTTCATTACTTCACTGGGCCCAAAACAAAACTAAAACTTAGTGCTAAAATTACAAAGATCTGGGTGATACTTTACAGACCTTTATCCAAAGATATGTACACAAAAATGTAGATGGAGGAAAGATGTGCAAAGTATTTGTTATTTTTTATGATACTATGTCTAAAGGGTAAATAAGAGTATGCATACTTTTTAAGGATGCTGCTGGACTCCAAATTAAAATTTGAGAAAACTAATCAATGAGCCAATTTCCTGAGAGTAATCAGATCTCTGGGCCCAATAATGACAATAATTAGGTTTTATTTTTTTCATTCATTCCTTCTCTCTAATACATTCAACAACCAAGCTCTCCTCTCACAACTCATTTTCTGTCATCAGCAAAAAAGAAAATTCTACTCTCCTCCTTTACCTCTGATAGAGGAGAAAGAAAATAATTTCAGAACTCTAGTCAAGATAAATATCAAATGTATTATTATTTTTATTGAACCTCCCAGGGAAGGAGAGTTTCTCATCCAAACGTCCCACACAAAATACCTAAAGTACAGTATCTTCTCACTACAAGCATAAATCTACTAGTTAAAAGAGGAAAAAATGCATAAATAAGAAATAAATGCTAAATTATTTTTGTTTGGTAATTCCCTATTCTATCAAAAGCATTATAACCAACTGGTGTCCAATGGTAAGAGTTTAAAATGCCTATGATACACTGCACAATATGCCATCTGAGTAATTCTGAATGTTACAGGCAGTCACCTTACTTTTTGATTCTGAGGTTATGTTCATGAAGAGAACTGCAGTTGGTATCACATTGCACAAGCTCCCGGAGCTTGGGGGAGAATAATGACACGAATCAATAATGCTGTCTGGGAAATGGCTAAGAATAAAATATTACAGAGGGGCATGGACATCACCCAGGGGGAGACTTTGGTGCTGATTAAATATGGCTGCCTCAGCTCTCGTCCATGCAGTGACAGATGGGGAAGGAGTGCTTACTTTGACTTTTGCTACATTTTTCTGAACTGGGGTTACTCAGGTAGCATGAAAACTGGGTGGTGCATGCCAGCTTATTTAGCTTTGCTGCACTTGGACGCCCCCTGAAGGTCAAAACTGCACACACAGGCAAAGAATTTCTTCAGCACTTTCAACTGGAGCCGTAATTTACAACTAGTTTCCAACTCACTACTTTTTTCAAGGCATCTTTGTAAAAAGAAGTTAAAACACAAAATAAAGTATTCCCACCTAGACTTCTTCTTTTCACCAATCCCCACACTCCAAAGGAAACAAAAAAATAGTTCATTTGTTCAAGTTAAGAAAATAAATCATGTATGGAGAATTAGCAAAATACTCCAAAAGAAATTCGGATTTTAAAACCATCCAGATAAATGTCAACTTTGAATCATATTTGAATGCATGAAAAAAGAAAAAAACAAATACTAATTTGCACTGCCAGCATCAAGAAATCATTCTCTTATTTTCTCCATGTGTGAACTGCTAAGTTTTGAAAACATATGCCACAAAAAAGAAATATAATGTTCTTTGTTCCATCCAACTCTACTATGAACTTATCATAGTGCTAAGCTCAAAAATTCAATACCATTTATTCTACAATAAAGTTTATTCTGCTAACCCTTTTATTTTGACCTTTCACTGAGGCAAAACAAACAAACAAAATTTATTTTGTCCCCGAGAGTAAAAACTGTGGGTGGCAGAGACATTAGCCATTAGTAGTATAGACACTGAACTTTGTATGTAAATGCCTGTGTCCCTGGGTACTCTGTGATTGGAGACACAGGTCCAGGAATGCTTGCTGCCAACTCAGCTCTGTTATAAATTTGATTGAAACCATTAGCTAGAATATAATGAATTCCATGTGTCAGTCTTATTTGACATTTTTTTCAAGATAAGATTTTTAGAACACATAATTGTGATAAAACCATTCCAGTTAATTTATGTTTTTCTTTTTAACTAAGATTTTTTCCCACATACGTATTTTAAACAGTCAACTAGGTACTTACATATTAACTGTTGGTTATGACTCTGCTCTATAAAATTACGCTTTTTTTTTTTCTGAGATGGAGTCTCACTTTGTCACCCAGGCTGGAGAGCAGTGGCACGATCTCGGCTCACTGCAACCTCCGCCTCCTGGGTTCAAGTGATTCTCCTGCCTCAGCCTCCCAAGTAGGTGGGATTACAGGCGTGTGTCACCATGCTCAGCTAATTTTTGTATTTTTAGTAGAAACAGCGTTTTGCCATGTTGGTCATGCTGGTCTCTAACTCCTAACCTCAGCTGACACGCCTGCCTCAGCCTTCCAAAGTGCTTGGATTACAGGCATGAGCCACTGTGCCTGGCCGGAAATTTTTATAATAATTGAATAGAAAGTATTTTGTGCAATCTAAATCCTGAAAACTCAAGCATAATAAGTGTGTATTTCAACATTTTTATGTTCTAAAACCTTTATTTTAAAACAATGACCAGTATTCAAAAGTTTCTTTCAGCCAGTATCATATACGAAAACTGAAGAAAAATCTACTATAACTTGTAAAGACTAAAGAATCCTAAATCTAAATTAAATCAGCCACTCTCTAAAGTTTCTGATTCAGATAGGTAAAAATACTAAATCACATCTTTTAACAAAAGATTTCCTCCAAGCTTCTGGTCATGGTCCTTTAAAATATGTACACACATACATACACCAATAAAAGGAACTACAGACCTCTTCTGCACAACTTCCATAATACATTCTTGGGAAACAGACATTTTTGGAGAAAACAGTAACTGAAAGTCAATTTCCCATTATTTGTAGTGAAAAAGATTAAAATGTGCTACATACTAACCCCAAGCCACCAACCATATGATTAAAACACAATAAGACTCTTCTACATAGGTAACAAACTAGTAAATTAGAATATCAACTGCTTAAAACATCAATTCCTAATTATTGAAGCGTTAATACTGCAGTTAACACACGCAGTTGCTTTGTGTGGAGTACAGCGGCCTTAACACCAACAGCTTTTCACACGCCATTCTGATACCAATTATATTTGGAATATAATGTGAGTTTTTTCCCATAGACTAATGGGTTTAGGGGAACAATTTTTTTTCCTTTACAAAAGTCAGCTAAATAATGTTGTTCTGAGATACACATGTTTGGTTATTGAAGAACAGAGGTCTTTTAGGAAAAGGGATCACCAGGGAGACCTCTGACAGAATGTGCCTCTGTGGCCATTGTCACTCAGTAACACTATCAGCTGCCTCAGGAGGAACTGTTTTCTCTCTTCCTGGAGGGCACCAAGCCCAAAATGAATGACCCTGTGATTGCAGCGGCACCCAGCCATCGCCATCCGTCTTCGTTTCCTGGAGTAGTAGTAACAAACTGCTACAAACTTGGTGGCTTAAAACAACACAACTTTATTCTCTTATAATTCTGGAAACCAGAAGTCCTAAATCAAGGTGTCAGCAGGGTGATTCCTTCTGAACCCGGGAGGGAGAATTTGATCCATGCCCCTCTCCTGGCTTCTTGTGGTTGCCCACAACCCTTGGCATTCCTTGGCTTAGGAACACACTCCTCCGGTCTCTGTCTCTGTCTTCACCTTTCCTTCTTGCCTATCTTCTCCCCTCTCTTCTTTTGAAAGGACACTTGTCCTTGGATTTAGAGCCCATCCTAATCCATGATGAGCTCATCTCAGATTCCTCAATTTAACTGCATCTGCCAAAGACCGTTTTTCCAAATAAGCTTACATTCACAGGTTCTGGGTGGACGTACCTTTAGAGGGGAGAAGGGCACATTTCACCCACCCCACCATTCAAGTTGAGTTTTTCTGATATCACCTCCACTGGAAACCAGACCTGCAGGGGCAAGGCGGTCATTTGCCACAAGTCTCCTTCATCTACTTCAGCTACTTTACCTCCTACCTCTGTCATAATTATCATTTGCTGAGGTTTTTTTTTTTTTAAAGGAGAGACCCAAACTTCACTTACGTCTTTATGGGAGATAATCTGATGTAACTAATTCTGCAGTATTTCTTTAAACTACCACAGTCTATACACCTAAAAATGAGCTGAAAGAGTCAGGAGCCCAAGGATCTGGTATGAGTGACCCTGTATCAGGCATCAAGCAGGGGTCTCTGGAAACGTGTCAAGAATTCTTGTGGTTTTTCTGATTTCCTTGCCTAAAAACTGCTTCTAGTTCACCTCCATTAAAGTGGTTAAATAGAAATCATTCCAATTGAGAAATAGTGTGTGGAAAAAAAAAAAACAAGGAGTGATCTAAAGAAATGGCATCTTTGATGGCACTGCAGATTTTATCACTTGCAACTAAGGTGACAGTTAGGTTACTTGTAGCCCCCAAGAAAATGAGCTCACAGGCTTGACCCAGTTTTTATTCATGTGTAAAGTAAAATTAGTTCATGGCGTTTACAGATGTGGATGAAGAGTTTATAGATTCTCACAAGCACATACATTTATGTATGTACTACCTGTGTGTCATTTATAAACAAATACTCATTGATGTCTCTGTCAAAGCATTTTGTTCTTATCAACTGACTTTCCCATTCTGAAATTCCCCTGCCCCCTGCTTTTCTCTTTTTCCTCTTTTTTATTTTTTTTAAATAAAATTTTCTTTCAAGTCCTCTACTGTTACAGTGTTTCGGCCATCAAAGTCTCCTTCTAGCCATTTTCATTTACCTTGTGACTCTGACCCTTTGTGAAGCTGAGCACTTTCGGAGTAAACTGATCCCGCGGGTCCCCAAGGATGTTATTCTCATTTATTCACTCAACCCTTTGAATGGAGCAGCCTTCACTTGGCAGGCATTCAGTAGACCAAGATTCAAAGAGCACACAATCCTTTTTATTCCAGGGGCCTTTCAAAACACGGCCCAAGGTTTGTCGAGGAGCTTTAATGGATGTCAGTCATTTAGCATGTTACGTTTTATTCATGGCTGCCAGTGAACGTGGTGAGTAAAGAAGGAACAAAAGAAAACAGACAGACAATAGGGGAAGGGATAATTTTCTGAGCCTTTTGTGACGTGACATCATAGAGGGCATTTCTGAGCTGCTATTACTCATGATGGGGGGAGTTAAAATAGAAGAGTTAATGTGCTTGTATTTAAAGCTCCACCGAAGCCTCCTAAGCAACTTCAGAGCCAAGCTTTCAGGAAATCAGGGATCAATTTGAAATCTAGATGCTCTGGATTTGAGACAGCTGCGGTGTGGGGCGGCCCTACTTTTTCTCCCCAGGTGGGGTGATAGAGGGACAGAGTCCCTCTTGTGCCATCTGCCTGGTCACCTCTGACAGCTGCCTCTCATTTTCTGAACTTCAGAATGTTTGGAGGCAGTCTCTGGGGACCAACAGCAGTAAGACAGGGAAGCTTAATGACAGTCCCAGCAGGCAGAGAATCGGGGACAGAGGCAAAGGCTTGGGGCTGCGCGAGCCTTGTACCTGCCCACTGGTGTGTCATACTGGGCTAAAATTACTGGCTGGTTAGTTATCTGATTAAAGAAAGCCTTTCATTTGAGGCTTTAAAAAAAATCCAGACTGAAATTTAAACCTTCTAGTAACTTACCAAAACTTTTTTTTTTAACTTGAGCATAATCAACATTTGGGTGGGGGAAAATGATAAAAAGGCACAGAGAGAAACACTTTGTTACTGGCTACAAGCCATAAATTGTTCTGGGATTCTTTTTCTTTCTTTTTCTTTTTTTTTTTTTTTTTTTGGTCCAAAAGCAATGTTATATATGTGAAACTAACTATTGGCATCAGATTTAATCTTATCTACACACACACACACACACACACATGGCTACCAGGCCAACTGTCTTTTAAAATTAGTAGAATCAATTGATTAAATAAGGTACCAGTGTTCCCCAAAAGCAATTCATTTTTTATTAGTTTTACAATTGCATTGAAATCCCTTTAAATTATAGAGTTCATGAATTATGCCTCTGTCAGGCAGCATCAGAACTACGTTTTTATGGCTCTTGGATTCCACAGAGGCTGTTGTGGTTTGAAAATAACAGAACAATGTGCTGCTGCTTCACCAGCCGGTTAATGACCGACCTCCTAGTTAAAGGCCTCAAACCGCACAGGGCAAGCTGGGCTGGGCAAGCTGGGCTGAGCTACCCCGGCCAAGGCTGCCTGGCTGGATACAGGCAAAAATAGGGAAAACATTCCAAATTTCATTATTCAATCCATGCTGACTTGACTTTTTGAAATTTTATTAATAATTTTTCCATAGTTTACGCTGTCTTGTTTGCTTCACCAAAAGGACATTGCAAAGTTGTGGAGTCAGTACCCGGCCATGCACAGGAAAAAGGTGAAGTGCCAGGCCAAAACCAAAAGCATTCTCAATCTGTACATGGAAGACGGGGGGGTTTCAAGGGTAGAAAAAAAGGGTGCCCCTTGTTAGGAAAAGAAAAGTAGAAAATGAGGTGGAAAAGCACAGATGAGGGAGCTGGAGAAGGGAGGAAAAGGAGGAGGAGGAAGAGGCTGGATGAAGGAAAAAAGCAAAAGAGGGAGGAAGGGAAAGACATGTCACCATCTCTCGATTCATAAATGTATGACCTATCTTTAGATACCAGCATGAGTGAGGGATTTACAATAAAAAATGCAATAGTCACTAACACATACACAGAAAAAGCTTTAGAGAGCTGTATAAAGATGGATGCTGACAACAGCAATTTTTAATCTGTTCTTTTCATGTAATATTTCCATGCTACAATTCCCAAGAAGACATAACACACCTTTGCAATACATTTTTTCCCATCAAGGCAAACATTATTAGTGTGCACCTCTTACTTGTCTCCAGCATATCTTTTCCTTCACAAGGTACAAAGCAACAACCTGGCTGACCCATGCCAAGCTAGATCATGAACTATTGCAGTTAGAATCAGAAATAAACCTTGGCAAAACATTTCTGCTATGGTTGCTGAATGCGACTTTGATTCAAATGTATTTTACTGCTACTTGGCTACCTATCTTGACTCTTTTTATCCTAGTTAAGATATGGTAAAAGGAAGAAAGATATAAACTGAGAGGCACTGTGTGTGTATGAGAGAGAGTGAGAGAGAGGAGAGAAAGAAAGTCGTTCTCTTTAAATGCATAAAAGAATCCTGAGTGGGTCATTGCAGAGATGAAAATGAATTTCAGCTTAAATTTAAAGAGAAGATTTTGCCCTAGATCCTGACTATGCTTCTTATATGGAGTACACAAAAGGATCATCATAGATTCTATCTCAGATTCCCAAGAGCTAGCAGCCTTCACCCTCCCTCCTGCGGCTCAGACAGGTGGGCACGCAGGTCACTCCCGGTGGGCAGCAACTCACCACTATTGAGTCAGCCTGTTCATGAGTAACTGTAATCGCTAAAAAACCATTTTCTTCTGGGAGCCTAAACTTACCACTCTGTGACTCCACTATTCATTTAGTTTTGTAACTCTGCAAAAAAGTCTACCCCCTCTTCTACCGAACAGGCTTTGAAATTGTTAACACAGCTTGTCATTTTCTCAGTCTAAATGAACACATTCCCCCAGTTATTCCTTATATGATATGGTTTCCAGACCCTTCACCGTCATTCCTTTGAACATGTTCCAGTTTGCTGTCAACTTATTCCTAAAAATGTAGTGCCCAGAACTCAACAGAGCACTTCCTGTGTGACCACCAGCAAATGAGGTTAGACTAATAATTTTCTTGATGTGAACACTATATTTCAACTAATAGACAATGAAACTGAGTTAGGTGTTTAGCAGGAGATCCACACTATTAGGTTAGATTAACTGGCGTTAAAATATGTAAATTTACCTTCTTATGCTACCAAATCAGATATTCACTATTCTCCACACAAGAAATTGATTATTTGAACCTAAATGTAAGATTTATGTTTATCCTGTTGAATTTTGACTCCTTTGCATCAACCACTCTTTCTAGCTTATAAAATTATTTTTAGTCAATTATTCTCCCTCAACAAATTGGCTAATCCTCCTCAATTTTTGTCACTTGCAATTTTGATAAAACTGCTTTCTTTGTCCAAGGCAGTTAACAAAAGAGGGGAGTACAAGTACTTTTATAGATAAAGAGTTCAATATGGCGTCTGACACCTGGCATTTGATAAATGTTAGCAATGCTTATCGTGAAAACCTTTCAGAATCCTTCCTCTGGCAGGCATTCATTCCTTCTCTCAAAACAGTAACTTATTGGCCAGGAGCAGTGGCTCACACCTGTAATCCCAGGATTTTGGGAGGCTGAGGCAGGCGGATCACTTGAGGCCAGGAGTTTGAGACCAACCTGGCCAACATGGTGAAACCCCGTCTCTACTAAAGACACAGAATTAGTTGGGTGTGGTGGCAGGCACCTGTAATCCTAGCTACTGGGGAGGCTGAGGCAGGAGAATCGCTTGAACTCAGGAGGCAGAGGTTACAGTGAGTTGAGATGGCGTCACTGCACTCCACCCTGGATGACGGAGCTAGACTCTGTCTCAAAAAGCAAACAAACAAAAAAACAGTAATTTATAGAGACTTGGAAAACAAACAACAGCGAAAACAAACAACAGCAACAACAACAACAATGAAAAGAAATCTTAAAAAGAAAGAAGCAGGAACATGAAAATAAAGACTCTCTCAGCATATTTGCCCTTGAGAAGGTCACACTGCTGTAGCCCATGGCTGGGCAACTGGTGACAGTAAGAAGTCTGGGACAGCTCGTGTCCTCAGAGTTCCCTCTGAGATGTGCTCTCATTTGGTCCTGGCTTTTCCTCTCCGCTATTTTAATATAAAAAAGAAAGAGCTAGTAAATTTAGAGTGTAAGTCCAAGAGCTTACATTTTATTTCAATGAACAATGTTTCCATCGTGTCCACATCAGTAAAATGGTGGTCAGAAATGAATGTTATAAGAATTATTTATTTGTGGGTTAGGAAAATAACCAAATAAGTTTTACTGTGGCAGGACAACATATGATAGAAGGTTTCCTGCTGACTCTAGCTGCGTCTATAAGCATTTGCTTGAAGGCAATTCCCTTCAGTGAAATATAAAAAAGTATAATATTACACATTTTTGAAATATATTAAAAAGTATTATCAAAACCACTGGAAAAGACAGTTCTGAAATCTGGTAACTGCTGTAACTATTTTTTTCTTTTTCTTCAATATATCTACATGTATTTTTTATTTATAAAGTAAATAAATCAGCCAGGCACAGTGGCTCACACCTGTAATCCCAGCACTTTGGGTGGCTGAGGTGGGTGGATCACCTGAGGTCAGGAGTTCGACACCAGTCTCGCCAACATGGTGAAACCCTGTCTTTATTAAAAATACAAAAATTAGTCTGGCATGGTGGTGCACACCTTAGTCCCAGCTACTCCAGAAGCTGAGGCAGGAGAATCGCTTAAACCCAAGAGGTGGAAGTTGAAGTGAGCCAAGATCACACTACTACACTCCAGCCTGGGCAACAGAGTGAGACTCCATCTCCAAAAAAAAAAGCAAATAAACAGTCTTTATAATGTATGCTTCTTGTGTTTATTAAATGTTTTCAAATAAATGAGGGCTTTATAAAGCAATATACTGTCTCTTCTTTTTTTGTCTATGTTCCCTAATTGCCTATCTGTGTTGTGAAGAAAGGCAAAATAATAATTATTTTCAGGAAAATAGGATTTATAAAATAGAGCAAATATAGGTTTTATATTTATAAATTTTGAACCTTCAAAAATAGCCATATATTCTACAGCTAAATTAATGTAATGAGGATCCTGGAAGAAATCGAGGAGGTGGATGATGACCAATAGTAAATATAACATTTACATTTCTGCTAACTTCTCATATTTCTTATTATTTTAAGGTACTCAAGGACCTCATTTTTAAGGACTGATTTTTTGTTCATATCCATATTTTCTATATGAAAAATAATTTTATATGTAAAAGTTCTAATTATATGACATTTGAATTCACCACAGTGACTTCTTAATCAGTTTATGAGAAACAAACAGACGTGCATCAACACCCTCAGGTCTGATAAAATAATGTTAAAGAGTTGTAAAAATACAAGGATGTGATCTTTTTCAAGAGACCCCCTTTGAGTTTGGAAATATGTGAATAGCAAAAAAATAAAAATAAATAAAAAAATAAAAAAGAGCTCCAAAACAGAGAGATACGGTGGAAAGGGCTCTTTATCAGACCATGGCCACATGTCGTGCACTTGGAGAACAGGCTGTGCCCTTGTTCTCTGCCCATTTCTATAGTCCACGAGTGCCCAGTCTTCCCATTGTGACCTGAAGGTCATGTGCTGTCTTAATCACCAACCCAGGGTCCTACAGTTACTGAGGCATGAGTGAACAAATGGGAGTGAATGGAGAACAGAAGTCCTTACTGGCACAGGTCCTTCCCTCTATGTGTACACCTTCAACTGAGAGAGGAAGCATCTGAGAGATGAGGCCCTTCACTGCACTGGCTCCTGCCTTCCCTTCCTAATGGTTTTTTGTATGTGTGCGTGACTCTGGTTATTGATTCTTTGAAGATTAGCTGACATCAGATACTTTAAATATCTGCCCACACAGTGATGGCTGAGAAAACCAAGGAGAAAGAAATTTTTCCAAGTTAAGACACTTGTCAAACACAACTAGCTTTAAGTAGACATCATTGCACTAGGGGACCACTTTGGTTTTGTAAGCCTCTTTGAGAGACAGAGGACAAGACTTTGTTAGCTCTACTTCTGCTAGAAATATGCTTCAGACTCACTGATGTTATTTTTTTCCCCTGACTCCTCTGTAAATGTTTTAATATTATCCAAGAAAACCTTTCTGAATAATCATTTACATTTTTCTTCATTAAAATAAAGGACCTGATTTGTTCATGACTTAATGTTTACTTAGAGATTCCTATGTTCTAAGCATTTTATTGTAGAGTTCAAAATCCTCTCCTACAATTTTTCTAAATCTTTCACACGTACTTTTCTTTTATTCATGGACTATTCCCTTATTTTCATTTAACAAAAAAAAATAGTTCATACACCCCACCCTATCCCTCAAAATAGAATAAACATTACTTTTTTGAGAGTTTGCAGAGCACAGAAATGCTTCAATTTATTACTGACAACAATTTTATAGCATAGACACTATATTTGTACTCACATTATGAAATCGGATCCTGTGTTTCAGAGACTTTGAATAATTTTCCCAAGATCACACAGCTAAGATATATAGAGGTAGGACACAAAGTACGATTCTGTTCAGAGTAATACTGATTCCCTTCTACACTTTCTTCCATTGAAACAGCTTCTCAACCTCTAACATGAGCCTATATTTAACACCAGCTTTTCTTAGTACATAAGGACCCTCAACTCATCAGTCAAGGCAACAGTTATCACACTCCACGTAAGAAATGCCTGTATCTTCCACTGATATGCTCAGGTGTGTGTGTGTTAGTGTGAGTGTGTGTGTTTGTGTGAGTGTGTGTACACGCAGGAGTGCAGGAGAGGTGGGGAGCGGGTCTTGTTTTAGTATTAAAAAGCACAAAAAGAAATAAAAATGTATTTTTCTTTATTGCCAGAAGAAAAAATTATATCCATGTTGCCTTAAAATCTATATGGACATTACAATGTCAAACTCACCTTATTTTTTTTTCTAACATCCATTTGATTAGATTATTTTAAAATTTATTCTAACTACAGCACCATACTTTTATGCATCATTGTATATTTGAAATTAAAGGGTTTCCTTCGTTGGGAATTATAGGGAGACTTTAGGCAAAAAAACTAAACTGTATTATACAGAAGACCTAAATTACAGTAGTGTCCAGTTGTACACCGATTTTATCTAGACCTCAAGAACAGCACTAGGCCTTAAAATACCAAACTTTTATTTGCATAGTCAGTTTTGAATTAGTAAGAAAGATCAAATATGCACTGCATACAACAAAATCTAAGAGAATGCTTACATGATGTCAGCAAACTATGATTGTTATAGTGACAGGGTAAAGCTACTATTTAAAAGAATTGTACTTACTCATTTAATGCTTAAGATGGTCATATGAGATGAGTACTCTTATATACCCATTTTATAGGTGAGAAAACTGAGGCACAGAGTATGTTGATGACTTGCTCAAGATCACACAGCTAGTAGGTAGTGAAGCCAGGATTTTGACATGAGTAGCTGGTTGTAGAGTCTATGGGTTTAACCACTACACTACTTTGATAACACTAATATTGTTATTATTATCTTTTTTTTTTGATACCAAGTCTCACTTTGTTGCCCAGGCTGGAGTGCAATGGCACAATCATGGCTTACTGCAGCCTAGACCTCCTGGGCTCAAGGGATCCTCCCACCTCATCCACGTAAGTAGCTGGGACTACAGGTGTGCACCACCATGCCTGGCAAAAAATAATTTTAATAAAAATGTTCAGAGTCCACACAGAGAAAACATCAAAATTTCACCTAAAGATGTATTAGACTCAAATAAATGGAATCTTAACACATTTTTATGAGGAATCTGAATATTTTACATGTGTAACAATTTTATGTTAACGACTTCATTGTAACTTACATTGAATGCCATATAAAAATTGCTCTTAGTACTTTATTACTATTCTTTTTTAGGATATTTCAACATTGGAATTTCATCATCAAAACATGACTTACTTTTCTTAGTTTTTGTCATTTTTAAGGATTCTGGCAAGTAATTTTAAAAATTTATTTGTTACTAAAATTTGATATATCCTTAATGATCATTCAGCACATTATCAAATTATAGAGCTATCCTAAAATGCTTGATGAATAAATTAATAAAAGTTAATGTTTCTAAAAAGAATAAGCAGGTTCTCTGCACTCTATTGGGTCCTATGCAGGTTGTCATAGTATAGTATCAGTTAATGACAAGAAAATATTATCTTGCCATTTAGTAAGGTATCACTCTAAATTCTACTCCTCACTAGATTGAGTCATTTAGCACTGGATGGCATTTTATAGCATCCCTTGGAGCTATACATAAAAAATAAAAATAAAAATAAAAAAACCAGGGCCCTGAGTAGGTTGTAGGAAAACACAGATGATGAATGGTTTAGCCAGGTCCCAAACCAGGGCCACAGATTCCAAGTCCAGTGTTTTTTCCCACTACATCAGGCTCATGTAAAACTCTAAGACACATATTTTAAACAGGACATGCAGTTTGGAAAATTTACTTTGAATTAGAACCTTGTGCCCTCATTATTTTCCATCACTATTTATCTTTGTATCTTTCTCTAACCTGAGGGTTCTCTCTTTTGGATCACTGTCATCTGATTTTTCTAAACATTCCTCCTTGTTTTTCACTTTCTCTTCATAATTTCTTTCCATTTTTAGGCCTTATCTCTACTTTTTTTTTTTTGAGTTTACTCTTTCTGAATTTTTTTGAAAATCCCAGGAGGAGCATTGTTTTGGTTATGAAGGTACCAAGTAACATGTCTTTATTATCAAGAACTTGGATGCTAATTACATAGTCCAGATACTTACAGTTATCGTTAAAATTGAGTTCCCCTTTCTAATTTTTATAAAGTTATCTAAGCCCTTTCATCCCTTTAAATATCTGTTTTGAAATTTGCTTTGTAGGTTATGAGAATTCTGTAGATGAAAAAAAAATAGAATGAGTGCGGTTAGAATAAATAACAAGACCTTGGCGTGTAATCAATATGATTCAGTGGATAAGTAGAATTTCCGATTGTTGTATCAGTTTTAAACCAAATTACGCATCGCCCAATTCAGGAAGCTTGATTCTTCCAACATGCTTGAACTATTCTCTGGCAGAGAGTTAGATGCTTTGAAAACAGAGCAAAAACCAACAGAGTTTATGGTGTGGCAGAGTCCTATAGCCTCAGAGTTTCTGCAAAACAAGCACAGGCATTTTAAAGACAAGGGATTTGCTCCACTGGTTACATTAATGCTTACAAATATACTGTTACCATGCTCGAGTAGCCAATATTTCATATTTTTACAACTTCACACATTTCAGAATTAGGATCAGCAAAGAATTTTGAAGGAGACAACCCTGAATACAAATTCTAGGGCCACCACTTATTAGCCCTGGAGCCCTTGGAGTTTTCTTTAACTTCCTGAGCCTCATCTGTAAACACTGCAAGGTTGTTATGACAATTAAAAGAACGTCTACAAAGTGCCTGGCACACAGTGGGTTCCCAGTGAGTGATATGATGATACTGATGTTACTAAAATCTCCCATTGATTACAAAAAGGGAAGAGAAAGCCATGCCTCTGGATAAAGCCTCCCAGCAGATATAATTAATACCAAATAACTTATAACTGTAAAAATTTTGAAGTATAACAACAATTTAGAAATTTGATTGGTGACTCAGTAAATAAGCCTGTTAGGGGAAAAATAAAGTATTCCTAGAAGAAAACCACAGAAGCTACTCTGACCAATTTATAATGTTTGCATTTGCCCTTGATGAAATCAATACTTTTAAAAGAAAATTTTTAGGAACTTGACAAAGCGTCATTACTATGTTAAAATTATTTTTCCCAATGTCTTTCATTTTGCTGTATGTAATTAAGAGATCATAAAATATTATTTGTAAGGTTTTATTATACAACATTGTATTTGTTTTGTGATTCTAAACAGTAAATGATCCAGGGAGAATCTGACGCCTGGTAAGGAAAGGCAGACATCTACTCTATGTATTATGCTTCATACATAGAAATGCTTTATATTGCACTCAGAGACAATTTTAGAATAATCAAAACTCAGACTAAAGAACAGGATAACAAACCCTTGTGGAAAAGCAAACTGGTGAATCTACACAGCAAAACTTTCTCGGGTTTTCACTTAGGAAATCAAAGTTCTCTATTGTTGCCACGGGTCCCGTATTTTATTTGTCATCTCTAAGCCAGACGTAACTTGACAGCAGCTAGTGGGCCCTCTAAGTGTGTTGATGCCTCGCTTGGACAAGGGCCCTCCAGAAAGGGAAGCATGGTGGATAGACAGAGGTTCTTTTGTGCCTCTCGCGGACTCAGCGGGAGGTGTCTGATGCTTAAAAGAACAGCGATAACCCTTTTCTGTTTGGTAAAACTAATGTTAGTCCTATTATTCTAATTTTGTTTACTTTAAAAATTAAAAGTAGCTATTTGAATCAGCAACATATCCCTAAAAACAGATGAAGACCTTTTAATACAGACTGCAGCCAAAAACAAAAACAAAAACAAGAAAAAAGTACTGTAGCTCCCTCAAATGGGTCTTAAGTGTTGAATGACAGTCTCCAAATAATTATTTCCTCTATCCCACACTCTTCTCCCTTTTGGTGTGCTGCCCAGGTAAGCAGCCAGTACTAAGTATCTGATAACATGCCTTGTTGGGCCATGTAGAATATTTTCTTCCAAGCCCTGTAATTTTGCCCCATCCACAATGTAAGGCTCCACGCCCAGCACATCTATTCTCCTGGGAACCCACAGCGTCTCAGTGGCCAACAGCTATACTATCTCTACTTCTTCCAAACCAAAACAAAGATGATTTGAAATTTCTGTTTGTTGATTGTCCACTGAACATACATTCCAAAACTACTGGAGAAAATACATAGATGAAGTATTCACTGAATTAGAAGCCAAATGTCTCCTCAAAGCCAATTTTACTGGTTGGTTATATTATCTTTGTGAAGATTATGGGAATTAATTTACATTCACCTGTACTATCAAATTTAGTAAGTGTTAATTATATTTCTTATATAAGAGGAGGCATACCTTTAATTTTTGTGCATATTCTCTGCTAGGTATCTTGATTTTAGAAATATATTGAATGTTTGTATTTACTTAAACACCTTCATGCTATTGTAGAGATTAAAGTCTAAGGTTCAGCTTATATCCAAAAGACAGGGAATAACACACGTTGTCAAGGACATGGAAAAAAGGAGCCCTCATACACTGTTGGTGGGAATGTAAATTAGTACGACCACAGTGAAGAACAATTTGGAGGTTCCTTAAAAAACTAAAATTGAGCTATCATATGATACAGCAATCCCACTACTGGGTATACACCCCAAAGAAAGGAAATCAGTATATTGAAGAGATATCTGTACTCCTATGTTTGTCGTGCACTGTTCGCAATAGCTAAGATTTGGAAGCAACCTAAGTGTCCATCAACAGATGAATGGATAAAGAAAATATAGTACCTATACCTATACGCAGTGGAGTACTATTCAGCCATTAAAAAGAATGAGATGCCGTCAGTTGCAATGGACCTGGAGATTATTACGTTAAGGGTAGTAAGCCAGGCACAGAAAGACAAACATCATATGTTCTCACATATTTGTGGGATCTAAAAATCAAAACAATTGAACCCATGAACATAGATGAGAAGAAGGATGGTTACCAGAGGCTGGGAAGGGTAGTGAAGGCCTAGCAGGGAGGTGGGGAAGCTTAACAGGTACAAAAAAAAAAATAGAAAGAATGAATTAGGGCTAGGCATGGTAGCTCATACATGTAATCTTAGCACTTTGGGAGGCTCAGGCAGGCGGATCACTTGAAGTCAGGAGTTCAAGACCAGCCTGGCCAATGTGGTGAAACCCCGTCTCTACTAAAAATACAAAAAGTAGCCAGGCATGGTGGCACACACCTGTAATCCCAGCTGCTCTGGAGGCTGAGGCAGGAGAATCACTTGAACCAGAGAGGAGGAGGTTGCAATAAGCCAAGATCGTGCTGCTGTACTCCAGCCTGGGTGATGGAGCAAGACTCCATCTCAAAAAAAAAAAAAAAGAAAAGAATAAGACCTACAATTTGATAGCACAATAGGGTGACTATAGTTCAATAAGAACTTAATTACACATTTTAAAGTAACATAGTCTAATTGGATTGCTTGTAACTCAAAGGATAAATGCTCGATGGGATGGATACCTACCCTATTCTCCATGATGTGCTTTTTTCACATTGCATGTCTGTATCAAAACATCTCACTTACCTCATATATATATACATCTAGTATGTGCCCCCCAAAAATAAATAAAAGTCGAAAAAATTTTTAAACTCTAAAAAACCAAGTTTTTAAAAAATAAGTACTCATACTAAAAATTGTGTTGCTTTGATGCTAAAAATGATGTTTAAAGGTTCTCTTGGAAGATGTCTCACCCTGAAACTTGTTAAAAAAAAATCTTTCTCCTAAACTGCCAGTGACTTCTCCTAAATGACATGTAGGAAAAGATCATGTTGCTTGGGTTGCTAAGTTCTCAAAGGAAAGGTGAGGGATGGAAAAAATTCTAGGTGGTGTTGTTTCTTCACAGGCTAGCGGCAGTGTAAAAACAAAGAAGTAAAAATTACCATTGTCTTGATATCAGATTGGTATTCGATAATTGTATGCTTATGTTGAACAGAATTTGGGGCAACGTAGCTTCTCACATATACTGTTTCAACCAACTCAGTACCTTCCCCACTTTTGCCCAACTGTTCCCTTGACCTCACTAATGCTTTACATGAAGTATATAACTCAGTTTGTGACTTAGAGTACTCCTAAACAAACCTCTCTACAGATCACATTTGTGTAAATCAAATCACATTCATTAACCTGCAGTAAATGCAGTCTAGGACAGATTCCTCAGTGCTGTGCTTAATCATACCCTAATTTACAAACCCAATAAATTAAGACATCAGTGTATCTGATTGTCTTCCGGTGTAGAACACACGTGCATTTGCTCCATAGCGAGTTCATGGTGCTCCAGTACTTGACAAAATAAGTCTAGGAGCCACAAACAAGACTCCCTGAGGAACTGCACATCTGAACAGAAGATGTGGGTGTGAACTTGAGTCAGCTGGAATACGGGGGGTCAGGAGGAAACGGGAAAGGAGACCTGTGTTCAGACTTTGGAGGAGTTCTGCAACTCTTCAGAAACAGTCTCCAAAACAATCAGTTTTATTTCTGTAGAAATTTGTAAATCTCTGAATTTCCCAAGTAACTGATGAATAAGATGATGAAGACAGATAATAGACAAATTAGGGTGAGGAATAACTTAAAGTTTCTCTTTCAATTATTGAGCATTTTAGATGGCCATAACTTTTTTTTTTTTGCCACAGTTCAACTCAAGAAACATAAACACCACGTCTCCCAGATGACATATGTAAGTCATATTCATGATATCCCCAAACGATGATATAACAAGACTTCAGTTTCACAGCAAGTGGAGAAGTTGATGGTAAAAAGTTGTTTTTATTTCCCTCCTCCTGGTAGATGCTTGTGTGAAGTGATGGAACTCCTTATCCTACCTTTTATATGCCTTGGCATGTGGGAATGCAGTCATAGCAGAGATGACTCGAATATATTGAGGGAAGGACCTTAGGTACAGAGAGGTAGAGGACCTGTGAAGGAAACAGGAAGATTACTAAATGGCCTTCCTCTCCTGTACTCTATACTCTAACTTTCAGGGAAAAGTCTGTGTAGTCAATCCCTCAGGGTATTGCTTAATTACAGCTTCCAGTTTAAATGGTTCATGGGTCAACTGTTGACCTTCTCTGCCTAAGACAGCCTTGAGCAATTTCCCCCTGAGCAGCAGGCTGGGCAAGGTTCCACATTCCATGGTCCTTTGCTGGAGGAGTGGGACACAGGAAGAGAGGCAGAAAGCATAAGAGACTGCTCACAGTCCATTACGCCAAGACCACCTTTGCTTCTACAGATCCTGAACATCTGAAAGCCTGTGCAGTTTTCTGTTTACAGGAGAAACTCAGGGATGCCAGCAAAACACATACAAGTTTCCTAATTTCCAATTGTCTATGGCAAAGTAAGAGCTTTCCACTTCCAGCACCAAAATATGTAACATCGCATCGGATGTGCTGCTTGTTTATTCTCTTTAAACTTTTAATTCAGAAGCTCAACTTGTCTTAAATGGCTCGAAGCCCAAACCAACACAGCAGTTACAGCTCTCTTACATATTGTTTGTAACCAGAAAAATCAGCAAAGCCAGAAGCTTTCTGCTGTGAGCACTTTTGTTTCCCCTCTTTTGTTTTATTAACCTCTCCACAGCTGGTGCAGTTGAAAACACTCTTTCATCACATGCTTAGCAGAAGTTCAAGTACAGCAGAGAATGCAGCCAAGAATCTGTCTGCTGGATTCACTGTCAGAATGTCATGTTTCACTTCTAACTCAGCTCCTATCTGATACAGCTGACAGAAACAGACAAAGAAAATCTGCAACAGGAAAGGCTCTCTCTCCGGACCCTCTCAAACTGATTAATAATCCAAGGATTCAAGGACAAGTTGAATAGCAGAGTAGTAATATTTTCACATTTGTATAAGAATTCAGGATTCACAGGATTTTCTGCTTGTCCATCCTTTTTTTTCTTTTTTGATGTAGTAAACAGTCTACAAATCACAAAGCTGCTGAATTATGAAGCAATAATGCACTCTTGTCTGACACTACTTAGAATTTATAAAACAGATTAAAAATTTAAATAGTATCAAAAAGTTACCAGACTTCTTGTTTCCTTCTGTATTTTTTTTGAAAGAAAGAAAAAGAAAAGAAGAAAGAAAGAGTGAAAGAAAGAAAGAAAAAAGAATGTAAGAGAGAAAGAAAGAGGAAGAGAAAGAGGGAGAAAGAACGGGATTCTTGTTCTATTGCCCAGGCTAGAATGCAGTCTAAAAATGGGTATTAAAAACTTCTTTTATGCCAATAATTGTGCTTAACAATGGAGACAGGAAGGAATAAGGGATGAAAATAACAAACAAGCAGCCAACCAATGTTTTATTTCAACCTGTGAAATGCTATGCAATTGCTGAGGAGTGATTTACTTCCAATTATGTGGTCACTTTTAAAATAGGTGTAACGTGATACTGAGAAAGATGTATGTTTTGTGGATTTGGGTGGAGAGTTCTGTAAATATTTGTTAAGTTTACTTGTTCCAGGTCTGAGTTCAAGTCCTGGATATCCTTGTTAATTTTCTATCTCATTGATCTGTCTAATAATAGTATAATGTTAAAGTCTCCCACTATTATTGTGTGGGAGTCTAAGTCTCTTTGTAAGTCCTTAAGAACCTGCCTTATGTACCTGAGTGTTCCTGTATTGGGTGTGTATATATTTAGGATTGTTAGCTCTTCTTGTTGCATTGATCCTTTCACCACCATGTAATGTCTCTAATGTCTCTCTTTGTTTCTTATGGTCTTTGTTGCTTTAAAGTCTGTTTTATCACAGACGAAAATAGCATTTTTTTTTTTTTGCTCTCCATTTGGTTGATATGTCTTCCTCCATCCCTCTGTTTTGAGTCTTTGTGTATTCTTGCATGTGAGATGGGTCTAGATACAGCATACCAATGGATTTTAGCTTTTTATCCAATTTGTCTGTCTGTGTCTTTTGATTGGGGCTTTAGTCCATTTAAACTTAGGACTAACATTGATATATGTGAGTTTGATACTGCCATTTAATGATAGCTGGCTGTTTTGCCCATTAGTTGATGTAGAGTCTTCATTATGGTGATGCTCTTTACTTTTTGGTATGTTTTCGGAATGGCTGATACTGATTGTTCCTTTCTATTTGTAGTGCTTCTTTCAGAAGCTGTTGTAAAGCAGGCCTGGTGGTGATGAAATCTCTGAGTTCTTGCTTGTTCTCAAAAACTTTTATTTTTCCTTCACTCATGAAGCTTAGTTTGGCTGGATATGAAATTCTGGGTTGAAAATTCTTTTTTTTAAGGATGTTGAATGTTGGCCCCCACTCTCTTCTGGCTTGTAGGGTTTCTGCTGAGAGGTCTGCTGTGAGTCTGATGGGCTTCCCTTTATGGGTAACCCGACCTTTCTCTCTGGCTGCCCTTAGCATTTTCTCCTTCATTTCAACCCTGGT